>JANRMT010062792.1:444344-509342 GCA_026402145.1 Polypterus bichir lapradei | reverse complement strand
GTGAGTGAGTGAGTGAGTGAGTGAGGGCTTTGCCTTTTATTAGTATAGATATGTATGTATATATACAGTATATGTATGTATGTATGTGTAATTGTACTATCAATAATAATCATACCTAAGACGTAATATGCTGCAAAGTCACTCAGTTAAATTGTATGATGAATATCATTTCTGTACAAAGAATAGAATATAATGTATTAAGCTTTAATAAGCTCTTCAATATCAGGAGAGAGCCTCTGAGTAATGGCAACTTTCATATCATTTAAGTGTGTGTGTGTGTCCATTGAGAAGGCAATTTTGACTTATTTACTTAGCATAACTGAAAATGCTTGCTCTCAAATGTAAGCACTTCCAAACATGCTAAAAATTACTGAAGCTGTCAGTTGTGGATATTTTGGCAAAAGACAATTGTAAAAGATTTGCAGACCTACAGTGACAAATTTGTTGCACTGTAAGTCAATCTTTGCCATTTGCAGGTCTATGTGTGCATCAGACGGGTTGATGATGAAAGGTGAGGTAAACAACTTGATTATCAGGTTGGGTTTATTCAAGATCTAAAAAACACTGCTGAAACTCAGTTTTCAGTGATGTTATATTGTTCTTGTATTGATCCATGTTGTCATTCACTCCTCCAGTACTCGATTCTTTCAGACAGGGAAAATGTACAGGATTGTTAGCCACAAGATGTGTTTCTCACAGATTGTTTCTGTTGTAATGCACGGATGCTATTGATGTACTCAGTTGCAAGTTTGTTTTGACCTTGCAGATTTGTATTCAGAGCATTTAAGTGCTCAGTTATATCCACCATACATGCCCGGTCATGAATCCATCTCGGATCATCCAATTCCGCATGTTGATGGTGCACCATCAGTAGCTAGCTGGGAATAAGTTCAATAAACTCCTCATAAATGTTCAAACATTTGTAAACACTGATAAAAACAGCAAGCTGGGCCACATCTGTCACATCATTGCTCTCATCTGTTGCAACAGAAAAACAAATAAATGTCCTTACATTCTCCTTCGCTTGCCTGTACAAGTCCTGTGCCATATCTGCGACTCTGTCTGGAACCGTTTGTCTCAATAAACTTATACTCGTAAAAGCCTGTCGTGTGTCAGATTCACCATGCATGTTTTAACAAACTCATCTACAGAAAATGACTTTGATACCAATGCAATCTCATTGGCAATAATAAAAGTGCCCTTCACTGCTGCATCGTTCACGTCAACTGAAGACAGACTGTTGCTTTTGATGAGCAGCAATTAAACATTTCACCTAGTTGTCTAACAATTTTCCAGTATATTGGTCATACATTTTTCCATGGTAGGTTTCGTAATGTCTTTAGATGTTTAACTCTTTTGCTACTACCACTTGTTTGGAGCAAACTAAGTAAGTCAGTTTGTAATTCATTTCATCGAAAAAATATTTTGTCATCTATTTATCCAATACTCAACATTCAGCATCCACCTTGTGTTTCTTAGATAAGGACATTTTGACTTATTTAAACAGCAAATGAAAAATGTTAAGTTCACACATCTAATAAATCATAGTTGCCAGATTTATAAGATGGTTTCCAACAGAAAGATTTGTCAAACCTGACAGATTGATAAACAAACAACCCAAACTAAAGTGAATTAAATCCTAAAACCCTCTTAATCTGAACTGTTGCCACCCCTTTCCAACCAAATTTACCCTATTTCGACAAACAAAACAAAACAAATAGATAAAAAAATAAATAAATGTGGAAATATAATAGAAAAATCACAAGTGCAAACCAGAACCGCCATCTTAGAAACTGCAGCTTATGGAAGCCAGTCAGTTTCCAATGCCACTGTTGTAGTTTATATGAACATGTATATGAGTCGCATACATAAGCAACAGATAATATTTATTGTATTTCACTGATCAGATCATGGGTCAGACAGAACCATATGGCGGGCCTGTATGTTCTGCATCCCTGGTCTAGAGTCTGACTTGACCATTCTGAACTGTTTTATTTTTTATTTTTAAGCAAGTTTGTAGCTTCATTAAAACTTTAATAATAAAGTCTAACTGTTGCCTCATCTCTCCACAGATTCATGGCAGTTTTAGGATTGCTGCTTTTTTAATCAGATTGCTTTTATCTATTAATAGATGTATTTGTGCATATATCTAAACAGTAAACAAGGTGTGTATAATTTTTCAATTTTCAGAGAAGTGTACCTTTATTGACAAAAGCAAGTCCTATATTGTTTAAAGCTAAGATTTATTTATGTTACAGTGAAAAACGTGTTGGAAATGTGTATGCCAAGGCAACCTCATTTGTGGATTACATCAAAAAATCATTGAGAAAGTTGGACTTGGATGAAACAAAGGTAGGAACATAATTTGAGATATCTGAAATATGATGAATAAGTTAAGATATCACAAAATGACTTAAGGTTAAAATATGTTTTGTATTGGGACTTTTACCATCTTAAAATGGAGTTCAGATACCTTAAATTGTACAAGAAGTTATAAAAAGGTGACTGGAAATGTACTCAAGACAAGGCTGTCTCGTCAAATAAAGCCCCCTAAGGCAAAATACTGTACATTTTTGCCACTCACAGCTGCTTTGTTCACTGCCCATACATTGATGCCACCAGCTCTGCCTCACACCTGCCTTGGGCTCAAAGTCAACATCATCTTCCTCGCTTTCTCCAAAACTGTGACACAGGATCTTTAAATACACTTATCAGTGGCAATGTGCCCAGGCTATTGTACTTTACCAGCAAAGAAGCATCAGAAAGTGTTCTGTCTTCATGCTCAGCCTCCTTTCAGGGCTCCACACCACCTCCTTTCATTTTTAGGTGCTAAACCGAATAATTTTACTATGATGCATTTCTTGTCTCCCACTTCTACCACCTTTGTAACTTAGTTTGCTGTTTATATTTTTGTGACATACTGGTGAAATTATATTTATTATTTTTAAAAATATTAATTATAACATGTGAAATAACTAAGCACTCGCAAAGGATAACATTCATGTTCTGTAGTACAAACAGTATCAACAGCCAAGAACTATTTTGTGTAAGGAAGTTGTGTACCAACTGGAACGTTCTTCCTAGTGCTTTTTATGCTGAGCTCATTGTAAAGGAGCTTTGTTCTTAGAAGATTTGTTAACCAAGGTATTACTGTTCTTAGAATCTGTGCTTGTTGATAAACCTTTAATGTAGTTGATTTCTACCTGCACTGCAGTTTCCTGAATTCTGATTTAGGAAAATATAGACATAATTAAACCATGCATACTAGTTATAAAAAATATGTATTCAGGATATATTGCAAAAGAGATACTATTTTTTTAGCATATTTTTATTGTGTGTTTACATGTGCATGTGTGTGAAACTTCGTAATATGATCAATGAACTGCTCTTGGAATATCAGCCTAGAGTGCACCGATAAGATTATTTTTGGCAATCCAACCATTTTTCCTTTCTGGATGAATGACAACTAAGAGGTGCACAGTGGTGATGCATCACTAATCCATGGCAGCTGTGGCACTATACACTGTACTCTTAAAAAACATTTACATGTTAATTAGATTAACCATAAGTTGCATGATGAGCCAATAGCTGAAATTAGTCACTGTTTATAGTTTACCTAAGTTGAATAAAATGTAATTGTAATTGTAAGGTATTTTAGTGTATATGTGTGTGTATGTATATATATGTCTATACTGTGTGTATATCATATATGAGAGGGGACCCACAAATTCTAAGAATTGTTAAAAAATAAAACTTTATTATGAAACTTACAAAATTTCCCTTTCAGTAACCTTTAGAATACTGTCATTGTGCTGCAATGCACCTGTCACAGAGCTTCTCTCATTCCTGGAAACATTTTCTGTACTCATCTTTTGTTACCACATCTAGACAATCCTGTGTTTTTTCCTAGATTTTTCCCATGTTGGTAAATCTGCTTCCCTTCAGTCTCACTTTTAATTTGTGAACAACAAGAAGTGACAAGGAGTAAGATCTGGAACATACCAGGAGTGTAGCAATAAATACATTGTTTTTAGTCAAAGACTCTTAAAATTGACAACACAGTATGTGCAAATGCAGTGTCAAAGTGCAAAATGCAGTTTTGGGTGTGTGACTTCTTTTTTTCTAATGCTTTAGATGCATCAGTAGTTCAATTTAATATTGCTGATTAACAGTCTGTCCTCATGTAACCAATTCAGAACACATCCGTTAATGTTAAAAAACACAATCATCATTGTCTCTTGAAAATTTGTCATGGTGGCTTAGATTTCTACTTTTGACTCGTCTTTCCATAGAACATTATTCCAGAAGATTTGGGGTTCATCCAGTTGTTTCTTTTCAGAGAGCATTGATGTTACTTTTGGATAACAGAGGTTTCTGCCATGCAAATCTTCCACAAATCTAATTTTTACTTGGATTATTTCTAATTGTGGAGTCATGAACCTTAGCTGAGGCTACAGCAGCCTCTAAGTTCTTTGGCTGTTCTTCTGGGATCCTCTATGGTTTCTTAAATGAGTCATCACTTTATTCTTGGGGTAGATATAGTAGGGGGCCTTTCTTGAGAAGATTCACCATTATTCCAGATATTGGAGTCTCGTAGCCTTAGAAATGGTTTTATAACCTGTTTCTTATAGGTACGTTTTAACAAGTGCGAAACGAGCAGGGGGCACAGCCTCCTAGTATATTAAATATCTTTCTTATTGCATTGGTTACATGAAATTGACTGGGCTCAGAGCCACAGTGCATTACAAGCACTTGCCAATCGTATCTTCTTTGAGTTTTGCCAAACTTTGCTTCTTTCACTTCACTTCTGTAGGCAGTCTTCATTTGCATAAACCAGCACACCCCATTTCTCTTTGAGATCGCTGTCAGCAGTTTGACAAAATGAAGGAAGCATTGCATTAGAATACAAATTAAAAACACATGCCAGTTAATTTTTTTTTCTGCACATCACCAAATTTCAATCATATCCTTCCAAGGCATTTTTGAGTTTTTGTTGTATTTAGCGTAATTGATCTGTTTTTTTATCTTTAAATTTTGACAGACTGAAATGCCCTTTCTTAGTGGATACCTACAGCATGTTATGAACTTGAAGTTGCAAACCACAAAGAGAGCCATAATGCCCAATGGGGAGATTTACCATTCAGCTCTGGCTAGATATAAGGGCAAACTCAGGATCTTTATAAAATAAAGGATTTATTTTCACAAAAATGATGCCTAAAACAATAAGGCAATCCAATGAAAACAAAGTCCCAGGAAGAATTTAGATGAAATGTCATGAACCGTAGGAAACCCCTGCCTTTATACAGGGAGATACAGTTGAAAGAAGCCCCGAATATTCTGTAACAACTTTCTCTAGGATGAAGCAATTTGAACGAAACAATGTGCAATGTGCTCCTGAGTATATGGAGCGTCGAACAAGCCGGGATGCCCCTGCATCAGAGCGATGAGGTAGGCGCCAGACAGCCATCGCAATGTTTAATCTCCGTTTGCAACTTCTGGGTGCATACCACCTGTACCCCTTCAGATTGCTTCATCCTAAAGGGTGTTACAACAGAATATTCAGGGCCTCTTTAGAGTGAATCTCCCTGTAGGTATGAGGGCAGTTCCTGGTGGTGATGGGCACTTAATTCTGCCTCTTGAAAACCACCCGCAAAACACAAAGCACATAACAAAGGCTTAGAGAGAAAATCAAAAGCAAGGAATAATGCAAATAATTAACAAAAGTAACATTAACTTAAATAAATAACTGACAAATTAACAAAAAGAACATGAAACAAGGATTTCAACCCCAGCCGGGCAAGGAATCCTGGCTGAAATGCAACAATGCCCTAGATGTACCATTACATTTTATATGTACTGTATATATATTTATATTTTTACTGTATATCATGTTGTTTGTTTGCTTGTTTCTGTGTTTTAGCACATTTAAATTCAGCAGTACTCTGCTAAAAGTGTCTCACGAATACCTCTAGAAACAGATGCAGAAGTTGACTTTTATGTAATCAGACATGAGAAATACTGTGCATTTTCATGGGGCTGTCACTTGATTTGTGTGTATATTCCCATTTGTTGTAGCAGAGACAGTTTTTATGCACTTGAAAACATATATATAAGGATGGAAAAAGAAATTCTTTCTTTTTACTCCCTTCAGGTAGCAAGTTGTAGTGCAATACATTAACAGCACTTTCAAAAGAACCAGTTATTAGACTTCACAAAAACAAAAAATATTGCAGCATTGTTGGATTTTTTCTTGGTGTATTTGCTTATTTTTTGCAACACATTATACTGTGATAGAGACAGTATGATATAGTTGAATGAGATAGAGAGGTTTTATGCAGCTGCCCAACTCATCCAAATCACTTTGTATGTATATCTTGCCTTGAGCACAGGATGTTTTTAGTATATAATGCTTTATTGTTGCCTGGGGAAAATATGCCACAAATTTTTCTTTCTTTTTTTATATTTTACCATTATGTGCTCTTTCAGGTTTTTTTTAGCACATTTTAAGCTACTAATGGCTGCTCTGCAGTCACATAAGGCCAACTAAATTACACCCACTCACATTTCAATTGTATTTGGCCTGCTGAGGTCAAACAGGCTCTCAAAACTTGAAGCTCACCTAAGGCAAAGATATGCATTTCCTAAGTGACAGTGGAAATGATTTTGTCCTTAATGCATACTATACCTTCTATTGCCTTAGACACTATAGTAAAAAGATGTCTAATGAAAACACTTCTGCTGTCTTAAGCAAATGAATGCCTATATCAGTATTAATTGGGTGTTGTTTTTAAATAAGTATTTTAAAAATTATAAGTAGAAAACTTTCACCTGGAAGCTATTAAGCAACTCTACAGCATTCTGAAAGGCTGTGAGAAACATTAGCATTGCCAATTCTATAATGCTCAGTTCAATTCATTTTTTTGGTATAACTTGCAATCTAATTCAAAGTATCTGTTGATAGTCTCATTGGTGTAGAAACATTAAACATGCAGCTAAAAAATAATGCATTTCACAGCACAGGCACTATGAGGAGCTCATAACAAAAGTGGTACAACATGGTGCTAAGGAGGTAGAGAAAAAAACTTAAAAGATTGTTTTAAATGTACAGGTGCCGGTCATAAAATTAGAATATCATGACAAAGTTGATTTATTTCAGTAATTCCATTCAAAAAGTGAAACTTGTATATTAGATTCATTCATTACACACAGACTGATTAATTTCAAATGTTTATTTCTTTTAATTTTGATGATTATAACTGACAACTATTGAAAGTCCCAGATTCAGTATCTCGGAAAATTAGAATATTGTGAAAAGGTTCAATATTGAAGACACCTGGTGCCACACTCTAATCAGCTAATTAACTCAAAACACCTGCAAAAGCCTTTAAATGGTCTCTCAGTCTAGTTTTGTAGGCTACACAATCATGGGGAAGACTGCTGACTTGACAGTTGTCCAAAAGACGACTATTGACACCTTGCACAAGGAGGGCAAGACACAAAAGGTCATTGCTAAAGAGGCTGGCTGTTCACAGAGCTCTGTGTCCAAGCACATTAATAGAGAGGCGAAGGGAAGTACAAGATGTGGTAGAAAAAAGTGTACAAGCAATAGGGATAACCGCACCCTGGAGAGGATTGTGAAACAAAACCCATTCAAAACTGTGGGGGAGATTCACAAAGAGTGGACTGCAGCTGGAGTCAGTGCTTCAAGAACCACCACGCACAGACGTATGCAAGACATGGGTTTCAGCTGTCGCATTCCTTGTGTCAAGCCACTCTTGAACAAGAGACAGCGTCAGAAGCGTCTTGCCTGGACTAAAGACAAGAAGGACTGGACTGCTGCTGAGTGGTCCAAAGTTTTGTTCTCTGATGAAAGTAAATTTTGCATTTCCTTTGGAAATCAAGGTCCCAGAGTCTGGAGGAAGAGAGGAGAGGCACAGAATCCACGTTGCTTGCGGTCCAGTGTAAAGTTTCCACAGTCAGTGATGGTTTGGGGTGCCATGTCATCTGCTGGTGTTGGTCCATTGTGTTTTCTGAAGTCCAAGGTCAACGCAGCCGTCTACCAGGAAGTTTTAGAGCACTTCATGCTTCCTGCTGCTGACGAACTTTATGGAGATGCAGATTTCATTTTCCAACAGGACCTGGCACCTGCACACAGTGCCAAAGCTACCAGTACCTGGTTTAAGGACCATGGTATCCCTGTTCTTGATTGGCCAGCAAACTCGCCTGACCTTAACCCCATAGAAAATCTATGGGGTATTGTGAAGAGGAAGATGCAATACGCCAGACCCAACAATTCAGAAGAGCTGAAGGCCACTTTTAGAGCAACATGGGCTCTCATAACACCTGAGCATTGCCACATACTGATCAACTCCATGCCACGCCGCATTGCTGCAGTAATCCAGGCCAAAGGAGCCCCAACTAAATATGGAGTGCTGTACATGCTCATACTTTTCATGTTCATACCTTTCAGTTGGCCAACATTTCTAAAAATCCTTTTTTTGCATTGGTCTTAATTGATATTCTAATTTTCCGAGATACTGAATTTGTCAGTTATAATCATCAAAATTAAAAGAAATAAACATTTGAAAAACATCAGTCTGTGTGTAATGAATGAATCTAATATACAAGTTTCACTTTTTGAATGGAATTACTGAAATAAATCAACTTTGTCATGATATTCTAATTTTATGACCGGCACCTGTATATACTGGAAACTGTTCATTATCAGATTATGAGAAGTATGCTACACTTTTCACTGGCTGCATTAATAATTGTGTGGATAACTGTGTGCCTGTGGAAATAACACACATTTCCTAATAAGAATTTGTTGATCAGTAGTGATATCCACATCTTATCAAAGGTTCACACAAACTCATTTCAGGTCTGCAAAATGGTAATATAGAAGAAATGCAGGTGAAAGCTGAGGAAAACAATTACCTGGATAACACAGAAATAAAAAAGAACAGCACTTAAGATTCACATAGGATGAAAAAAGCATACAGATGCTTAGAGATTACAGGTTAAATTCTGATGAATTCATGTTCACATTTTCCTTATAGATGAACGTAGCTTTACCACACCACCTTTATTCAAGTTCATGCAGCATCACATGTTTCACTCTCCTTTATTTCCTGTGAATAAAGGGGTTTTTAACAAACATTAGGTCATTTTTTAAATACCTGTAGTAACCAGCTAGGTGAAATTTTACCAGCGTTTGTAAAGCTTTACTGAGAGAATGTACCATGTGACTAAAACAAAAAATGTCCCTGAAGACAAAAGTTGAGAGCCTTAATGACTACCATTGTGAAAAACCCCTTTGAGAGCCCTGTTCTGTGACGTGATAATATAGCATTCACCTAGACTAGATCAGTATCAGTTTCTTTATCACCACAACCAATACACAGAGATTGCTTTCAAAGAGGAGATTTACCTTCTGATGTAGTAGTGCCCTGGCAGTAATCTCTCTCTTAAAGGCAGTAAAACCAAGATCATGGTTATAGACTTAAGTAATCAGGAGGAAGGCCATAATTCTAGTTTGGAAAGCTGCTACGCTTATTAAAATTTTCTTAGAGCCATTGTTAGAACCAATCCTGGTTTTCTTCAAATTTTCTTACAGTTTTTCTCAGTTGCTTTGGTGCATTTCTCAAAACACTTAGTGCAAATGGCAAAACATCATGGATGACCAGCAAAAGCAGGTAACCTCTTCAAAATCTTTAATCCATGCCTTAAAAGCAAGTATTTACATCGCCGAATATGTCAGTGCCTTCAAAATGCCAAGTCCATGAATCATCATCCACGGACATGACAGCCAAAATGTAAAGACATTTTATCAATATAAAATTGGCACAATCTAAACATTTTCTGATGCACAAAACATCTGAATGACAAGGACAGGAAACATAAAAATACAAAACACCGATTGTTTGAGATTGATTCAAGATGTCTATTTTATTAATTGCACAGGTATATGGTGACATACCATGCACTGCACTTGGAGTCTAGCAAAAAAATGCATTTCAAAACTTTATGCAAAGCATATGAAATGAAGGAAAAAAAATTACAACATCAAAAACAATATATACATACTGAAACTCTACAATTGCTGCTGATCATGTATATTGGGCCACATGTTCTCATTCACATCACAACGGATGTCTTCCTTTGCAATGCAGCGTGGAAAGAACCTCCTAGAATGCCTTATCCAGCCTCTGCAGGCGTCTGCTGTTATATCCCCACATGCAGCTTCCATGGCAGCAAGCAGTGTCATTTGTGTATGTGGGTTACACTCATATACCTTCCACCTCCAAGCTGAGAAGAACTCCTCAATTGGGTTGAGGAATGGGGAATATGGAGGTAGGAATTCCATCAGCATCCTGGTGGGGTTGGCAAACCATTGTCTGATTAGGATGGAGTGATGGAATCTCACATTATCACAAATGATCACATACTGTGGTACATTTTCTTGACCAATGTCCTCTTCAGGAATGAGATCTCTGTAGAGGGTGTTCAAGAAGGTCAGCAGATGTTGGGTGTTGTATGGCCCCACAAGAGGAATATGAGTGTGGACCCCATTGTCCGAAATAGCCGCACACAGTGATGTTCCCATCCCGCTGGCCTGGCACATCAACAGTAGCTCTCTGTCCAATCAGATTACACCCACGTCTTCTTCCTTTGGCCAAGTTGAAGCCAGCCTCATCCATGTATATGAAAATATGTGGTGGTTCACTTGATTCCATGTCCATTATACACTTTATCAAACAAGATACTACAGTAAGTTTGATGTAAAATGCATTTTCATTTTTCAGACAATAGAGTCAAATCTAACATATTCATGTTGCTTTCACAGCGGTAGCAAATGTGTCAAGGTGAAATCAACTGTACTGCATGTTGATATACAATGTTGGACTATTTGCTGTACAGTAGATTACAGTAAAAGTATTACTGCACATATTCAGTCTTACCTGCACATACTGGTACCGACGTTCCTTCACTTCTTCACTATTCCTTTCAAATGGTACATAGTATAACTGCTTCATACTCATTTGGTTTCTCCTCAGCACTCTGTCAATAGTTGAGATGCTGACAGACTGGACATTTTCAAACACGTCGTTGTCAGCAATAATGGCAGTTTGTATTTCCTTGAGTCTTATGGCATTATTTGCTATGACCATAGCCCAAATAGCCTCTTCCTGTCGAGGAGTGCAAATAGGCCCCCTGCCACCTCTTCCAGGAAGTCTTGAAGTCCTATGTGTCACAATAAAAATACAACACTGAATGGACAGCAGTAACATACATATTGTCTAGTGTGGACTATTGTAAATATATGACATACTGTAACATTATAAAGTAATACACACAAATACAGAGTAAAATCGTTGATTTACACACCTGTTCCCTCTGTGAAATGTCTGAACAATCGAGGATACGGTTGTTCTCCCCAAATTTGGCTGCACCCTTTGACCTGCTTCAGCCATTGAAAGGCCATGATTTATAACATGGTCCACAATTGTGGTCCTTATTTCATCAGAAACTGACCTATGTGTTGAACCTCTTCTACCTCTTCTGTTTTGTCTCCTTACACCACACACCCCTACTCTTCTTGGTCTGGGCTGTTGGCCCTGTTCATTTTCTTACTGTTCTTCCATTTTCAGGTTGTCCTTCCTTGATGTGTTTCCACGCTGCATTGTGCCTTGTCTTTATATGCTTGCCAGCTGCAGGTTCACGAGCAATTTTAGGGGACTGCTCAGTGATTAGTTGCTTGATTGATCTAAAATCTCACACCTGCCCCGAATAATGTGTCACCTGAGAGCAATTTAAGGTGGTGCAGGAATAGTCAGTATTGTGAATACAAACCAAAAAAAGTTTTGTAGAAACCTATAAAATACACTTGACAGCCAATGATATCTTGTTGAACACTTTTGACTGCAATGACTTACACAAAGAAAAAATGGCTAGTTTGTCTGGAGTGTAAGACTATGCAAAAGAGGGCTACACAATGCATTTTGATCATAATGACATAAGCAACCACTGATGCATGATATAGCTGAGAATTGCACATAAGCATCTGCCTGAGTGAACTAAAGCAATTGCAAAATGATGAAAACACCCAGAAATTGCTGTTATGATGTGCGCAACTGACTAAAGGTTGTGGGAATTGAACGAGCAGTTTTGAGAACTGCAATTCTGTTGTGAGAAATGCACCAAAGCAAATGAGAAAAACTGTAAACAGTGACACAACAGAGGTTCTCCTCATTGGTACAAAATCATCATTATCCAAAGCCGATAATCTTTCACTTGCTATTGATAACTCCTTTGTTCCCCCTTCACCTCAGGTCAAGAGTCTGGATGTCATCCTTGATAGTACTCTTGATAGTATCTTTCCAATCTCACATTAATAATATCACCCAGTCAGCTTACTTCCGCCTACGTAATATTAAATCGCATCTGCCTCTCCCTCACTCTTCATACCACTGCCATTCTTATTCACAGTCTCGTTACTTCTCGTCTGGACTATTTCAATTTGCTCCTCTTTGGTCTCTTTAATAAATCTCTCAATAAGCTTCAGCTAGTCCAGAATTCTGCTGCTCGCATCATTACTCAAACCCTCTCTATTCACCATATTACTCTGGTCTTGCAGCAGCTTCATTGGCTTCCGATTAAGTTTCAAATTGATTTTAAAATTCTGCTGTTAACATTGAAGGCCATTCATAACCTCACCCCTCCATATCTGTCCGACCTTCTTCATGTTGCCATTCCCTCCCGTAACCTTAGATCCTCTTCCTCCATCCATCTGACTGTCACTCTCGCCCATCTAACCACCATGGGGAGTAAAGCATTCAGCTGTTCTGCTCCCAAGCTGTGGAACTTACTACCTACTGAGCTTAGAAATATTGAATCATTTTCAACTTTCAAATGTAAACTTAAAACCCATCTGTTTAAAATTACTTTTTCTTTAAATTACAGTGGCTTTGTTTGGTGTTAATTTTTATAATTTCTGTATTTTCTGATGTTTTAAGTTTTGTTTATAATGTTCTTTTTTATTTATTTTTTTCAGTGTCTTTGAGTGCTTAGAAAAGCGCCTTGTATGAATAAAATGTATTATTATTATTGTTATTGTCAGTGATGAATTAAGGTAGGCAAAACACATCTCAGCTGTCATAGACAGATAGGTAGTTTTTTTTTTTTTTTAAATTAAAATCAAATAACATTCCATACATGCAAGTCAAGTTTTACAAAACTAGGTTCAAAACAATTCAGCTCCCACCCATGAGAAAGAGAGCTTTCCAACAGAGTAAAACTTTAATAATAGGAAAAATAAATAAATAGAATAAAAAAAAGGTAGAGAATCCGCTTCCTCAATTTAAACACGTATTCTAAAATGTTATTGATTAGGTCTATGTACCAATAGTGAAGTAAAAGCAATTACAGTTTGTTTGTCCTTTTTCACTTTAAGCCCATCTGGAAGTGCACCAAACACAGCTGTTCATGGATTAGGAGGAATTGTGACTCCAAGGCTGTCTGAAAGGCATTAAAAGATTTTGGTCCAAAATGATGTTAATTTCTGCAGTGGGCTGGCTCCCTGCCTGGGGTTTGCTTCATGCCTTACACCATGTGTTGGCTAGGATTGGCTCCAACAGACCCTGGTGACCCTGTAGTTAGGATATAGCGGGTTGGATAATGGATGGATGGATGATGTTAATATGGTCCCTTCAAAACATATGGCCCAATGAAGCTGGGTCTTGATTACAATGTTTGCAGATTGGATCTTGCCCTGGAAAAATTTTGGACAATTTTAAACGAGACAGATGCACGTGATATATTATTTTAAGTTGAATAATTGTATCTTTTGCACATATGGAGCTAGAGTGAATTCTGTGCATGGATGGTTTCCACTCCTTTTCTGAAATGTTGAGTAAGATATCCTTTTCCCACTGTACTCTAGGATCTTTGAAAGGGAGGGACTGTAAAGGATAGACCATCTGTGCAAGTCTTGCTTAATTGTTTCCTTGCAGACAGCAAAATTTTGTTGATAAAGACTTTTATACAGTGGAACCTCGGGTCACGACCATAATTCGTCCCAAAACTCTGGTCGTAACCCGATTTGGTCGTGACCCGAAGTAATTCCCCCATAGGATTGTATGTAAATACAATTAATTCGTTCTAGACTGTACGAACAGTATGTAAATATATTTTCTTTAAAGATTTTTTAAGCGCAGAAATAGTTAATTATACCATAGAATGCACAGTGTAATAGTAAACTAAATGTAAAAACATTGAATAACACTGAGACAAACACCCAGGCTCCCAGCTCTCTCTCTCTCTCTCTCTCTCTCTCTCTCTCTCTCTCTCTCTCTCTCCTGCACCGGCTTTCTCCTCCTGCTTCCTGCCTTCTACTGCAACCTCCCGTTCTTTCCTGTTCTCTTCTTTTTCCCTTTAGCCAACTCGCGCTTCTATTTATGAGGAGGCGTAGTAGTCGTGGCAATCAGCAGCTCCTGGGAACAATTACGGATGCGGACCGCTTCTCACCTGTGCTGTTAGGTGAGAAACGCCCACATAACGAACTCCTCAGGAACCGCTTCGGCCACACACCGCCACGCTCCCCCTTGCTAAGCTGAGAGTGCGGTGATTATTTATTAAAACTGGTCTTTTTGATGGGAGCTGTGGACCCGCTATACCACAGGAGGAAGCTGGGTTGTGAGGAGGTTACAGTTTTGAAGGAGAGTTCCACTGCGTGATGCACCGAGAACAATGTACAGTACAGGGAGAGACTGAACACATGCAGAAATTATCGGCACGAACGAACCAGAAGGGAAACTGACTTGTTCGTCAACTAAGTGTGTGGTTGTGAACAGATGCAAAAGTTTGGCGAACTTTTTGGTCATGACCCAATTTGTACGTGTTCAGAGACGTTTGTGAACCGAGGTTCCACTGTATTTACTTGTGATGTTTACCCCTAGGTATTTAAACTGATCTGCGATGATAAAAGGGAAGGTGTCCGACCTAATATTGTGTGCTTAGAGTTCACTGGAAAGAGCACAATTTTATTCAAATTAATTCTGAGACCAGAAATCATTTGAAATTATGTTAGTGCTGTTAGGACTGCTGGCACAGTATTTTGTGGATCTGATGTATACAGTACCATATCATCTGCATATAGAGAAATTTTCTGTTCAAGCCCTTCTCTGATAATCCCCTTTATCTCATAAGCATTTCAACAGTGAATTGCCAGTGGCTCAGTGGAAATTGCAAAAAGCAGTGGTGACATTCCACTGCTTTTGTTACTGTACTTGAGTAGATTTTGTATGGATTTTTACTTTTTAAAGTATTTTTAAATGCAAATAATTTTACTCTATAAAAAGTATATTTATTTAGTAACAATGCTGCATGTTACATTTTCAAAGCGGGACATTACAAAGTACAGTTGTTTTCTTATGTTTAAAGTGCAAATTTGTGAAGGACAATTAAAATAAATTTTTGGTTATGATAATGGAGCATGAAGTATTTTAGTAACCATAGTAACAGCCTAATACATTGGCCAACAACTAAATGTGCGCTGCCAAAGACACTTGCTGTAAATCTTGTGCGCTGTGACTGTATGCATTCTGCATGTGGAGAAACCTGTACATTGGAGGACATGGTGAAAAGCTGTTAGTATGGTGACAATAGTGTCAGCATTCTTTATATTGAGACTGGCAACCCTTGACCAAACATAGCAGAGTTATTCCATCTCAAAGACATAAAACAAAGCAGATTTATTATGTGGAGTGTATTGTGATTTCTGAAAACTGTGGCATTATATGTATACATGAACTTGATCTTAAACTTATGAAAGCACATGGAAGCTAGTTGATTTTATTAAACTTTCAAGGTGTTTAATATAATAGAGCATAAATGATAAAAATGTTGGTATTTGAAAGCTTCTGCAGTAAAATACTGATAGACAGAGGTGGATTTATAGTTACACTAGCAAAATACCCACGCTTCGCAGCGTATATATATATATATATATACACACACACATATAAACATATATATATATATATATATACATATCTATACATATACACATATATACACACACACATATATACATACATATATATATATCTACATATATACACATACATTTACATACACACATACATACATACACACACATATATACACACAAATACATATATATATACATACACACACACATATATAAACATATATACATATACATACATATCTACATATATACACACACACACACACACACATATATGTATATATATATATATATATATATATATATATATACTGTATATATACACATACACTCTTTGGGGTGCGAGCAACTGTTGCTGGGGGTGGCAGAATCCATCAAGGAAGAAAAATGAAAAACATTATTTGTACAAAATCTTAATTTATTTATCCATTCCTAAATAATTAAATGGGCAGGCTATTTCGTATCAGTGCAATACGCTGCTTGTTAAAACGGAT
Organism: Polypterus bichir lapradei; assembly: GCA_026402145.1. Lineage (NCBI taxonomy): Eukaryota > Metazoa > Chordata > Cladistia > Polypteriformes > Polypteridae > Polypterus > Polypterus bichir. Next base: position 492,857 of record JANRMT010062792.1, on the reverse strand, counting down.
GACTCCCGCTCTTACGTGCAAGTCTGTGTGGATATTATGAACTATCGTATCTGTTCAAGTTCTATTTAAATTTTAAATAGAAGGAATTTTTATTTAGTCGACAGAAATATCTTTGGTAGGAATGGAAGTTAAATGTAGGCATCATTGCATACATTTTTCTTCACCATACAAATGTAAAGAGTAAATTCGCCTTACATTCCAACCAAAGAAATTTGTGTCGACTAAATCAGGGGTGTCAAACTCAATTGCACAGGGGGCCAAAATCCAAAACACACTTTAGGTCGCGGGCCGAACAGGATAAAGATTTATTGAACACACTAAAACTAAACTTTTAAAACTTTTAAAACTTAACTTTTTTGAACATAAATATGAATAAAAACAGACAGGAATATTATTCCTGAATAAATCAACTCAAACCTTAAATAACATAATATTTTGCTCTCCATAAAAATATATCCTGTCTAAATTATACAAGTTAGAAATAAAGTAAACGTTAAAAGAACAAACATTCAAATTTCTTTACTCTTATGTAATTTTATATAAAAAAAATAAACTTAGATTTTAAATATCCCAAAAGATTTTGCTCTCCATAAAAATATATCCTGTCAAAATTATACAAATTCAAATATGAACATGCTGCATAACAAAACCTGGAAATATAAATAAAATGTGTTCTTTTCAGCAATAACAAATCAAATCATTCAGTTGTCTTTGCTCATATGTCATTTTAGAGCTGGACGCCTGGCATCTTTTTTTGGCAACAAGTTCGTTTATGTTTGGTGTGAGGTTCTGTGTTGTGGAGATTCTCAGGATGGACTGCAGGTGCTCATCAGTGAGGCTACTCCTGTGTGCTGTTTTGTTAGTCTTCATCACTGAGAAGAGCTTCTCACACAGATATGTGCTACCAAACATGCACAAGGTTCGAGCCGCATGTAGACGGAGCTGCACCATTGTGCCGACTTGGTTCAACATTACTTGGCAACAGGGAAAGTGGGGCAAGTTGCACTGGTGCATTTGTGTCTCCCATAAAAGCAGCTTCACTTGAAATCACTTTGTGATTGTGCACGGGTAAACACGTCTGCTGAAGTGTCAGATTCTTCTTTAATTCTTCTGCTTTCTGTATCTTCTGCATTGCATTCAGGTCTTTCAGGTTATCCTGATGTTTTGTCTCATAGTGCCATCTTAGATTAAATTCTGTAATTACAGCCACATTAGCTCCACAAATGAGACACACAGGTTTACCAGCAATGTCAGTAAACATATACTCTGCCTCCCATCGGTTTTTAAAGGCTCTATTTTCAGAATCAACTTTTCTCTTCAGCATCGTGTGGGCTAGCTTCGCAATAACTTGCAGCATCATAAGCTAGACTTGATTAACGCGGTAAGTGTTCGGCAAGGCAGCTGAAGCGCTGCATTATGGGATCTGTAGTTTATTGTGTTACCAGCGCTTCATATACCCAGGCCATTAATAACAATAATACAGTATATAAAATGATCTCGCGGGCCGGATATAATTACACGCCGGGCCGGATGTGGCCCGCGGCCCTTAAGTTTGACACATATGGACTAAATAGAACTTGAAAAGATATATTTTTTCGAATGTGATCGCGCAAATCAGATCGAGTTGACGCGCACTACAGTACATCGAGCCCGCGTGCTATTGTAGTTTTGCCTGCATGCCTCAATAAGTCATCCTCCCCTCGCTCTTACTTTTTTACCATTCATCTAATGAATACACTGAGTATGGCTTTACCAAAACAATAATTGATGGAGAATAAAGTATCCATTATTCGAGTATGTAGATCGGGGTATATATATACATATATATATACCTGCGTATCGCAGCGGAGAAGTAGTGTGTTAAAGAAGCTATGAAAAAGAAAAGGGAACATTTTAAAAATAACGTAACATGACTGTCAATATACAGTAATTGTTTTGTGAGTGTTACTGAGTGTTGCTGTCATCAAGGATTTGATTATCATTATTTCTTTCAATCAGGTTCGTATTTGTAGGATGTGTTGTGTTCAAGTTACATTCCGTGTTTGTCAATCGTTGTAAAGATGACAGGTTTCATTCATCGATTCATTTCTTACTGCATCAATAAACAGCTCGTCTTCTTCTTTATCTGAGACCTGACACACTGCATGCACGGGTTTTTTTTTTTTTTACACTGTCTTCCTTTAGCGGGACATTGACTTTTTCCACCGTGTGCTTTGTTTCCGCAGTAGCTGCACTTATGAATATGCTTGTATGTATCACACGCTTCATATTTTTTTGCTGCCTTCTCAATTGTGTAATTCGGTTTTTGTTCAGTGCTCTTTGGAACTGTTGCTTTTTGTCTGTGCACTGCGTCAGTTCACGTGAGCCGCTCGGTGTACATGCATCGAAGTTTCCCAGCTGTGCTGGTGCCATGTCGTGCTATGTCCACGGCTGTATCTAATGTTACCTAAGTCCCGGCACTTAAAACTTTCTCTCGCAGTTTTGCTGAGTTTGTGCCAAACACCACCCTGACCATCTCATCTTCCTCTGCATAAGCACAGTCCTTCACCCGTGAATATTTAGCGGCAGTGTTTGTATTGGATTGCCGCTGACGGACGGCCTTATATGGGCAGGCACTAAATTACAAACGCCAGCGGCAGCCTGTCTATGAACTTAATTTAAAGTTTAGGTTTACACCGTGCTTTGTTTCCGTAGTAGCAGCACTCATGAATATGGTTGTATATGTCACTCGCTCGCTTCTTATTGTTTCGCTGCCTTCTCGATTATATAATGCATGTTTTCTTCAGCGCTTTTTGGGGCTCTTCCTGGTTTTCTACGTACTGCGTGATTACGTGGGAGGCGTGATGATGCCACACGAAACTCCGCCCCCACGGCTTTCGAGCACATCTCCATTACAGTAAATGGAGAAAAACAGCTTCCAGTTATGACCATTACGTGTAGAATTTCGAAATGAAACCTGCCCAACTTTTGTAAGGAAGCTGTAAGGAATGAACCTGCCAAATTTCAGCCTTCCACCCACACGGGAAGTTGGAGAATTAGTGATGAGTGAGTGAGTCAGTCAGTCAGTCAGTGAGGGATTTGCCTTTTATTAGTATAGATTAACAAAAGATGCATCTGTTAGTTATAGTAGTGTTGATTGTGTAAAAAAAAAGACAATATGCTCCCATTATTAAAATGGAAGGTTGTTCAATGCACTTACAGAAAAAGAATCAAAAACTAATTATGCTCCTCTAACTCACCAGCATTTATCAGGCAGGTTCAGCGATTCTAGCGATCAGTGAAGTGTGCACTGCAAAATAACTTTTGACAAAGTAGTCAAAAGTTTAAATACAAGGTGTCTGTATGATGGTAAGAAACAAGCACTGCATATTTATATTTTAATTTATTTTTATAATTATGTCTCAGTTATTAGGAATAACTTGTTAGCACTCTGTAAAAAATAACCCTATTAAATAAATATAATAAATTACATCTTTTAACATTAAAAACTATTGCACATTTAAGGGTTACAAAAGTTTTTATAAAGATAAATGCATATGTATTTAAATTTTAAGCAGTGTTTTAGCAGCCAGTATTTATTGTTTCAAAATAAAAGAAATGTACAGGTATTATGGATAATGTTTGTATTGCCATAGACACAAAATGATGCTGTAGCAAAATCCTGAATGTTTGTAAAGATATTGTATGAATTTGAAAATATTGCTGTACACATTTTTTCGATAAATCTCTGATTCACCTTGTTTAGTTTTATTTTATATTTAGAAATAAACTTTACATTTAAACATTTCCATTTTTAAGATGAATGCATTTATAAATAATAGAAAAGTGTAATACATTTACTAAATGTGATGGCTACTAAATCAATATACTTATCCCTTACTGAAATAGTTTAATCTAGTGATAATGATGATAGAATTTTAATTGTTTACTGCATTAATTTACTGAAGGTTTACAATCTGAAATTAAGAATTACTTCTGATGCAGTTACTGCTTATGATAGAAATTTGATAGTTAAGTGACATAATGTATGCCATAATAAGGTTATTCAAAAGTCAATATTTTTTATTAGATTAGTGCAATTTTATCTAGGTTTTTTATCCTTATTTGTGAGTGAAGCAGGGTATTTTTATCTTATCACTATTCTGATTTATGCAAGTTGAAGGTGAGTGCTAAAAGCAGAAATATTTTAATGACTTTCTCGTAGCGGTGCTATAACCTAAATGTACTATATGTTAACATTACTTTTATTTTTTTCCAGCTTTCTGACCGTGTAATTGAGGACTATCATATTAAATATAGACCACGAATTAATGAAATGGAAGCATTTAATATGGTAAGTTGTTATGTACTACAGTTACTAGTTTTGTCCAGAATAACAAGATGAGCTCTGCTGGTGTTATTGTCTCATATTACTTCGAAGAAAAATGTGTCCTAAACAATGTATTTACCCAGCTAGAAATGGACATAATCCTGCTAATCTTTTAAATAAAGTGCAACCCAGAATCCTGAAGATGTTGTCTTATACAGGATGCTCAGGTGTGATTTAACATTCTGGGTAAACTTTGTAAAACTCTTTTAATATTAAAAATTTGTCTATAATTACTAATAGTTGCTATGTTATATAAAAAGATATGCTACCTCTAACAGACAGAATAGACTACTGAGGCAGATTTTTTGTTGTGGAGATGGCCAGTGATTGACCTTCATTAATGCAAAACAATTGCATTTTAAATAATGTGTATCAGTAATTATTTTCTTTAAATTTAAAAAAGGTCATTTATTTTGAAGGTTAAAATACAAATTAAGTGTCTAAGTTGTAGAGGGTACTGGTGCTGTTTTACTGTGCGTAGTTACTTTCTCAATTAACAGATGGGATGCCATATGTGCAGAGCTTGTTTATTCTCTCCATATTTGTGTGGATTTTTTTCTTGGCAACATCTGTATTTCAGTTTGCCCTGCAATGGATTGCTCAATCACAATCGGGATCAGTTTCTACTTTTTGCATATTGCTTTCAGCATTATTATAACACTGACCAGAAAATGAACAGTTAAAAATGTTGACATTATTGCAGAAAAAATATACCATTTTTCTGTTCAAATCAGGATTCTTTTAGGAATACACAAAAAATAAAATAAAGTGAGGTAAGTTAATTTGTTTTAGGCTAGTACCTTTAATTGTAATTCCTAGAGTGCCGTACACTATGACACATAGAGTAATGAGTAATTGCTCATTCATTTTTCATTCTCGCGTATTTCTAAACAGGGAACCTATGTGTCAGAGCACATCCCAACAAGTAAAAAATAACATTGAATGCAATGCCAGTTCATTGCAGAGCACATTTGCTGACACTCAACCGGATAAGAGTTAAAAATTACATTGACCTGCACACCTTTGGGATATAAAATGAAGGTGAGGCTACTAGCTGACAAGCACAAAGAAACAAAGACAGTGAGATTTGTCTTCGGGAGAGGAACTGTGAGGATGCAGTGCTGTTCAATATGCTACCTTGTTGCCCGTGAGCGATGCTCAAAGTCTAAAAGCTTTAACATTAGCCAATCATTAAGAAAATAAACCGAACAGAGAGACCATAAAGAGGAAAGAAAAATAATTGTAAAATATGTGACCAGAATCACTAAAAAATATGCAATTTTCCAAAAGCTTAACTGTATATACTACATAGAATTTTTTCTTGATTATTATCTGGGTGTCTTGAGGTTGGTTGCATTTTCCAGCTGCCCCAAATGAATTAATTCTGATTTTCTGGTTGATTGAACATGACATTACCTGTATTGACCCAAGGAGTAGGAAGAAGAGACAATCTGTGTATGCAGTGTATTCACAGAGTACCCACATAGTATACTTGGTAGGGCAAACTTCTGGTAAAAGTACAGAATACCTACTTCATCTTATAAAGTCATGTGAGATTGTACTTTGAATGAATATAAAACTTGTTTCCACATTAGAGCCTGATAATGCTGTTCCTGTACCCACTAGAGCAGTCCAGATTACTCTAGACATAATATAACTTGCTTGAACCTATGGCCAGCTTGGTAAATATTTTTGGTAAGTAATGTAAGACCAGAGAGAATTGTTGTGATTAGATAATTAATAAATCAACCAATGAAACCTCTGTCTCTTTTCTTTAAGCTGAAGTTGACCTTGGCTCCATGCATTGAGGGATTAATTCTCCTTGACCGTCTGTGCTATCTAAAGGAGCAGGTACTGTACCACCTTGATAAACTGAACAATATATGAAGAAAAAAAAAAAGCATAAGAAAATGCTTCCCCTGGGCTTTTTAACCCAGAATGCTGTAAACTTAGCTCTATTCATCATTTAACATGTAACACAAAATATAGTATGTTATAGATTTGAACCTCTTACTGTATATACATCCACAGTCTTAGGCCTCCAAATCATAAACTTTCAGGCATTTATGTGAACAATGTTTTATTATGTTTCAGCCAGAATTACTCTAAATCAGATTCTATTTATACTTGCATGTCCTTTGAACTACTTTTCTACATAATTTTGCAACTCAATGACATTTTTTTTTCTTGAATGTTTTTATCACAACATCTGTAAATCAAAAATATTGGATGACCATTGTGTTCTAATGCTATTTACAGAATGCCCATAAATAAACAAGAAGAAAATGCATACTAAATTCTGCTTTGATTCTAGACTTCAAACTGCTAATATCTAAATATATTTTCTATTAAGAGAAAAGTTTTTTTAAGAAATCCACAGAACTGTACTTTAATTGCAAAATCTGAAATTATAAAAGCCAACACGTTAAAATCTGTGACTAACTTAATATTTTTGATGCCAAGTACAGAGCTGTTTATTGTATATTGCAGTTGGGATGAACAGAAACAGTGCAAGAGATAAATGATAGGTGCCTGTTAATCTTGAAAGCTTTCCTACTCGATAATAAGAAATGCGTATATTATCATATTTCTGACTAACAATGAGTTCATTGTTTTAGGTGGAAATAAACTGAGTTCTATTTTTTTTAAAGAGGACAATGAACAGTTACCATAGTATTCACAGATAAGATGACTCTCTAATTTTTAACCACAATAACATGAAAATGTGTCAACCGTGCATACGCCAAATGGGAAAATTTTAAAATGAAATTTGTCCTGGAAAATATAGCATTAATTTTTAAAGTAATGATTAACCTAACACTACTAAAGAAGTATACTGGGGCCACAAAGAAGAAAAAAATTAGGGACCCAGTGAAGAAAAGACTGGTATATTTCATGATAAAAATTGAAATTTCAACTTTAACCTCAAAATTTCAACATTAAACTTGTAGTTTACTTGGTGATTAAAGGCCAATAATTGAAATTAATCTTGAAATTTCAACTTTAATCTTACAGTTTATTTCATGATTAAAGTCAAAATGCCAAAATAAAATATGATCTCATGATCCATGCAGGGATGATTTCAAATTATTAAATATGGGTTTGTTTCTGTAATACTTCCAGTTTAAATGATTAAAAGGCACATTTGCATGTGCATATGTAATATGCAATCCGCATTGTAGCTCTACTGTCCTGAACTATGTTTTCCAAAGGCATTTTAACACTAAGAACATTGTAAATTCCATCTTAAAATAAGTGTTTAGTTTAAGAGTGTTTCTCAGACTCCATCACAACAAAGCTAACAAATTAAATGCATTGTTTTCTAAGTCCTCCGCAGCCTAGTTATTAATCACTACATGCTTCTTAAACAGGCTTGCTGTTATGTGACAGGAGTACATCAAATTCATGATGAGGAAGCTCTTCGAACATTTAGAATACTAATATTTTTACTTGATATTATTTTCATGATGAAATGCTTTAAATTGTGTATATTATATTTTAGAAATAAATTTAAGTAATCTATACTATTAAAAATTAAGCATGTGGGTTCAAACGTGGGACAGTGTTAGCACTGCTGGCTTTCAATAAGTGGGTCACATCCTGGGTGTTGCCTGCCTGGATTCTGTATGTTTTTCTCATGGGTTTCTGTTGGGTGCTCTGGTTTCTTTCCAATGAGATGCAGGTGATTTGGTGATGCTAAATTGGCTCTACTGAATGTGTTTGTATATTCACCCTGCAATGGACTGACAATCAATCCAGAGATCCTTCCTGCCTTGTGCCTGATACCTGCTGGGATGGGCGTCAGCATCCCTGCAACCCTATCCCCTGATAAGTGAGAATGGAAAATGGATGGATGAAATAATTAAACATATATAACTTAAGATTTTTCAATGTTCCATAATTTTTTTGAGGAATTGATATTCTAAGATTACACCTAGTTTTACTTTTACCGAGTCATTTATTGTGTGGCAATTGGTTATGTGGAGAAGGAAAACGGAAGGACAGGAACTGAGAGTTGATATGTTTGATAGAGACAGTACAGCTGCAATAAAGAAAGCCCAACCTTAAGAAAATCCATTGAATTCTGCGTTTGTGCTTCCGACCACCAGCTTATGTAGTTAATACACACATTATTTAAATTAAACCAGTGGAAAACAGGTTCATACACTTATCCTTTGAGAGCCTCATCACAAATTAGAACATTAGAACACTCTAGACAAGAACAGGCCATTCAGCCCAACAAAGCTCGCCAGTCCTATCCACTTATTTCTTCCAAAAAACATCAAGTCGAGTTTTGAGAGTCCCTAACGTCTTACTGTCTACCACACTAATTGGTAGCTTATTCCAAGTGCCTGTCGTTCTTTGTGTAAAGAAAAACTTCCTAATGTTTGTGCGAAATTTACCCTTAACAAGTTTCCAACTGTGTCCCCATGTTCTTGATGAACTCATTTTAAAATAACAGTCTCGATCCACTGTACTAATTCCCTTCATAATTTTAAACAATTCAGTCATGTCACCTCTTAATCTTCTTTTGCTTAAACTGTATAGGCTCAGCTCTTTTAATCTTTCCTCACAATTCAACCCCTGTAGCCCTGGAATCAGCCTAGTCGCTCTTCTCTGGACCTTTTCTAGCGCTGCTATGTCCTTTTTGTAGCCTGGAGACCAAAACTGCACACAGTACTCAAGATGAGGCTCACCAGCACATTATAAAGGTTAAGCATAACCTCCTTGGACTTGTACTCCACACATCGTGCTATATAACCTAACATTCTGTTAGCCTTCTTAATGGCTTCTGAACACTGTCGGGAAGTCGATAGCTTAGAGTCCACTATGACTCCTAAATCTTTCTCATAAGGTGTACTCTCGATTTTCCGACCGCCCATGGTGTATTCAAATCTAACATTTTTACTTCCTATGTGTAATACTTTACATTTGCTGACATTAAATTTCATCTGCCACAAATTTGCCCAAGCCTGCATGCTATGCAAGTCCTTCTGTAATGATATAACGGATTCCAAATTATCTGCTAATCCACCTATCTTGGTATCATCTGCAAAATTTAACCAGCTTGTTACTTATATTCCTGTCTAAATCATTTATATACAGTACAGGCCAAATGTTTGGACACACCTCCTCATTCAATGTGTTTTCTTTATTTTCATGACCATTTACAGCACTCCATCACTCTCCTTCTTGGTCAAATAGCCCTTACACAGCCTGGAGGTGTGTTTGGGGTCACTGTCCTGTTGAAAAATAAATGATCGTCTAACTAACCTGACTTCTGCACAACACAACTGCTGGTCCCAACCCCATTGATAAAGCAAGAAATTCCACTAAATAACCCTGATAAGGCACACCTGTGAAGTGAAAACCATTTCAGGTGACTACCTGTTGAAGCTCATCGAGAGAATGCCAAGAGTGTGCAAAGCAGTAATCAGAGCAAAGGGTGGCTATTTTGAAGAAACTAGAATATAAAACATGTTTTCAGTTATTTCACCTTTTTTTGTTAAGTACATAACTCCACATGTGTTCATTCATAGTTTTGATGCCTTCAGTCATGAAAATAAAGAAAACACATTGAATGAGGAGGTGTGTCCAAACTTTTGGCCTGTACTGTATATTAAAAATAACAGCGACCCTAGCACTGACCTCTGTGGATCACCACTCTGAGCCAATTCTGCACCCATCTTAAAACATCACACAGAACTCCCACTTCTTTTAATTTGATGCCCAATCTCGCATGTGACACCTTATCAAATGCTTTCTGAAAGTCCAGATAAATAATATCATAAGCTCCACTTTAGATCATATCCTTTTGTTGCCTCCTCATAGAATTCCAGCATGTTAGTAAAACACGACCTCCCTCTTCTGAACCCATGCTGACTGTTCAGAATAACTCCTGTCCTTGCCAGGTGTTGCTCAATCTTATCCTTAATAATTCCTTCCATTAATTTTCCTGTGATGCATGTTAAGCTTACTGGCCTATAGTTGCTTGGATCTGCCCTGTCACCCTTTTTATATACTTGGATGATATTTTCCATTTTCCAGTCCTTCAGATTCTTTCCAGTGCGCAGTGACTTCCTAAAAATATGAGTCAAGGGTTTATATATGTACTCACTAGCCTCCTTAAGAGCACGAGGATAAATATTATCTGGTCCTGGTGATTTGTTTGATTTCAGCTAATTTAATCTGAGCAGCACTTCTCCCTCTACAATTTCCAAATCCCTCAGTACCTCCTTAGTAGTCACGTTTACCTCTGGGAGGTTATCCACTTGCTCACTTGTAAACACCTCAGAAAAATGTAAGTTTAGGGCATCTGCTATTTCACTGTCTGTATCTTTTAATTCCCCTTTACTATTTCTGATGGACTTGACCTCCTCCTTGACTGTTCTTTTACTACTAAAATACTGAAAGAATCTCTTAAGAGTCTTCTTTCGCCTTATCTGCTATATTCCTCTCCAACTGTCTTTTAGCCTCCCTGATATCCTTCTTAATGGTTGCCCTCATGTTCTCATACGCTCTACGATTCACTTTGCAGTCATTAGTCTTATGTGCCTTATAAAGCAGTTTTTTCCTTTGCAACTTCTTTTTTAAATCTTTATTAATCCACCGTGGAGTTTTTTTAGTTTCCTATTAATTCCAAATTTACGTATGTATCAGTCCTGCATTACATTTAAAACATTTTTAAACCTGTTCCACTGCTCCTCGACTGTCTCCACACTTAAAAGCTTATCCCAGTGTATCCTACTTAGAAATTGTTGCATCTGCTCAAAATTAACCCTACCAAAGTTCAACGTAACAATTTTAGTCTTTGCATCTGCACTCTTACATAATACTGAGAATCTATATATATAATTCACAAAGTGCACGCAAGACAGTGAGCACAAGCAAGACAGAGAGCCACGTCCACCAATTCACAGAGCCCTGCCCTCCAACTCTAAGACTATGGGATACGCTCGACAGAGCCCTGCCCGCCAACTCTAACCCTCCTACCGCGTCATGGGATACGCACGACAGAGCCACGCACACCAACTGTAACCGTCCTCCCGCGTCCAGCGTCGCTCTCGAGTCATGTGCACACAACAACTCGCCAAACACAGCCTCAGTTGCTTTCATCTGTGCAAAAGTCCACATGCACCTCTGAGCCACGTTGACTTTTCACCGCACGCAAGACAGAGAGCCATGACCGCCAACTCTAACAGAGAGTGAGGACGCGTTTGTTGACGTTTTGGGGGCGGGCACATGAGCAAGCAGTGCCTGTTTACAGCTTTCTGTGTGCATGGCGAGGATAACGCATGCGTGAACTTTCAGAGTGGTCTGTTGTCCACTCTCCACATAATGCGGCTCGTTATGCAAGCGTGCAGCTAGATGTACCTTTCAGCAAATGTAACCTTCTAGAAACCAAAGTTAGGATTTCCTATTTTGTCTAACAAAACCAACTACACAACAATTCTGATATCTTTCCATCCCACATTTGCTTACAGTAAGTCTGTTCTACGGATAATAAAGGCATAGAAGCTTTCGTAAAATTAAAGCTCATGGTGAGTGCTATGTAAGCTTTTTTTAGGTGTACCCCTGGTGATGAAGATCTTTGAAGTAAAAAAAGCATTTGATTTTATTATGCATGTAGGATGTGGTTTGGTAATTGTTGTGGACAGCTGAGGTTGATGTGAACAGCTTGCTATTACCAACATTCACCGCAATATTGGAGTGTAAGACTATCACATCTGCTACCTCACAAACTGTCCTTATTCCCCGGATTTCCCTGACCCCATCAGATTCTAATTTGCCTTTTACTTTTACATGCAGACAATTTCCTGTTAGAGTGGCGTTTGCAATGACTATTAATAGGGCACAAGGACAAACTTTCAAAAAAATATGCCTGTATCTGCCAAAACCTGTTTTCACTCACAGACAATTGTATGTTGCTCTCTCCAGAGTTCCATCTTTTCATTCACTGACAGTTGTATCCTCAAACCCTCCCCATTTGGACAACTGTGTCTTTCAGGAAGTGTTCACTCATCAATAAATAATTATATGCGGCGTAGGCTACGCCACGGGTTGGCTAGTTGTATTATATTATGGTCACTTTACCCTAGTGGTTCAATCACCTCTACACCCTCAATACTAATACAAAATACTAAATCCAGACAGGCTTCACCCCGTGTTGGTGCTTTAACATGCTGTGTTTTAAAACAGCCACTGATTACTTCTATAAATTCCTGCTCTTGTGCTCCTCCATCTGCAAGGTTATCCTAGTTAATATTTGGATAATTGAAGTCCCCATGACTATAATATCTCCCTGTAAACTTGCCTTTTTGATATTAATAAAAAGATGTGTGTTGAAATTACTGTCTGAATTGGGTGGTCTATAACGCACTGTTTCCCTAATATTTTCCAGGCAAAGCCACATGTCCTTACTAAGATAGGGCTCATCATCCAACTGAAGAGGACTTTTAAATCCTGTTTGGCATAAACAGCAACCCCACCTCCTTTTTTGTTCTGTCTATCCTTCCTAAAATATGTGTATCCCTTATCACCATCTTTGTTATTTAGCCAACCATCCATCCATTATGCAACCCACTATATCCTAACTACAGGGTCACGGAGCCAATCCCAGCCAACACAGGGCGCAAGGCAGGAAACAAACCCCGGGCAGGGTGCCAGCCCACCGCAGGGCACACACACATGCACCCACAAACCAAGCACACGCTAGGGACACTTTAGAATCGCCAATGCACATAACCTGCGTGCCTTTGGACTGTGGCAGGAAACTGGAGTACCCGGAGGAAACCCACGCAGACACGGGGAGAACATACAAACTCCACACAAGGAGAACCCGGGAAGCGAACCCGGGTCTCCTAACTGCGAGGCAGCAGCGCTACCCACTGCGTTATTGCTATAATATTATAATTATGCCCTGCTGCATACAACTCCAACTCACTTACCTTATTTTTGATACTTCTAGCATTAAGGCAAGCTATTTTCAATGTGTTACTCCTTCTACATTTAAATGTTTGCTTAGAATTTACATTACTATGCATTTTTATTTCTACATCATTGGTTCTCAGAATTGACCATGTAGCTGATTTTGCAGTCACTAAAGTATTTTCATCGCAAAATAGACCAGTTTTTTTCTTTAATGTGCCTCTATTTTTTTTCTTCTCTGTGGTTCTATATGATTCCATATGAAATAAACTATGAAAATAAAGTTGAAATTTCAAGATTATAGTTGAAATTTTGACTTTAATCACAAAATAGACATGTTTGTTTTCTTCACAGTGTCCCTTATTTTTATTTTTTATTTTTTGCTCTCTGGCAATTTTACAATTCCTTATAATACTTATTTTATTGAATTAAAAATATTTGTGTTACTTAAGAAACAAAAAAAAGATATATATTACTGCTTTACTTTGGAAGCTTATAAATAAAACATACTTCACAGAAGTATTTAACATCATGCATACTTGTTAACTTCGACTGTTTTGTTACAGCTAGTGAGAAAGAAGTTGAACACATGCATAGTGCTTCTTTTCTTATCAAGTGAAATGAACTGAATAAAAAGTAATAGGTATACATTTAGTCCTGCATGTGCTGAGGGATAAATTTAATCGGCCTAGTTTTAATGTCACAGGGAGCTAATGATTAATGCAGCAGCACTGAGTGTAAAGCATGATGCAAATGTGGTACATTGTCCTTTGAAAGGCACAATCACACAGCCAAGCAGAAAAGAGTGTACTGCGTGCAATCCAGTAAAAGAAACCTATAAATAAAGTGTCAGTTTAGTTTTAATCCTGCAATTTACTATATATATTTTGAAACAATGTGATCTGATGGCATACTGTGAATCTTGGGGGGGGAGCTTGCATTTGGGAATGGGAAAAAGGGATGTTTATTATGTACTTCACTTCATGTGGAGAACTAGGCATATTTATAAAACACAAAAAAACTGTCAAATTTTGGCTATGTTTATGATCATTTTGATGAAGATTTCTGTATGGACTTAGGATTCAATAACAAATGCTGGCCAGTGAAAGGCGCATTTAGTTACTTCTTTTAAGTAATGGGTAATATGACTAAGCTACTTTAATGTTCCCAACACTATTGGTACATGACAGACTTTACTACTGTAGCAACTTGGCTATGACTGTATGCTAAGATGAAATGGGGAGGTGACAGCATGACCTGGCTATATAAATGAGTGCAACAAGCAAGATGGGATGTGAGCTGCCGACACGAACCAAATAGGGAAGAGAGGAGGCTGCCCAGAGTGGGATGTAAGAGAAGTTTATGAATTTGAAACAGGTGTGTGACAGTATGGTTGAGTATTGTTTTACCAAAAAATTATTGAGAGAGAGAGAGAAACAGAAGGAGAAGTAGTGTCTGCAGGATCAGAGAAAAGAACGAGAGTGACATCTTGAGAGAGTGGACAGGGAAAGAGAATCGGTTACGTCGTGTAATAACAGTCCTTTTAACAGGATGTAGCAACCAGCACAGCACAGTAAAGACACTCCTTTTGGCCAGAACAGTAAAAAAAACTGTACATAGTTTGATGCATTATTTCTTTAGAATCAATTCCATCCTGCACCATCCTTGCTTTTTTCCCCATTTTGAAACTCCAACCCTAATAAACTGTTCTTTTCTTATTAATTGCATTCTGTGGATCTTGTGTTTTCCTTTGCTTCACCAGCAAAGTAGTGATTAAAATACTTTGTCATGCTTTGTAATACTTTTGAGTGCGATTGCAGAACCATTACTCAAACAAAACAAGGCAGTTTTGCCTTTATGTACAGTGCATCCGGAAAGTTTTCACGGCGCATCACTTTTTCCACATTTTGTTATGTTACAGCCTTATTCCAAAATGGATTAAATTCATTTTTTTCCTCAGAATTCTACACACAACACCCCATAATGACAACGTGAAAAATGTTTACTTGAGGGTTTTGCAAATTTATTAAAAATAAAAAAACTGAGAAATCACATGTACATAAGTATTTACAGCCTTTGCCATAAAGCTCAAAATGGAGCTCAAGTGCATCCTGTTTCCTCTGATCATCCTTGAGATGTTTCTGCAGCTTAATTGGAGTCCATCTGTGGTAAATTCAGTTGATTGGACATGATTTGGAAAGGCACACACCTGTCTATATAAGTTCCCACAGTTGACAGTTCATGTCAGAGCACAGACCAAGCATGAAGTCAAAGGAATTGTCTGTAGACCTCCGAGACAGGATTGTCTCGAGGCACAAATCTGGGGAAGGTTACAGAAAAATTTCTGCTGCTTTGAAGGTCCCATTGAGCACAGTGGCCTCCATCATCCGTAAGTGGAAGAAGTTCAAAACCACAAGGACTCTTCCTAGAGCTGGCCGGCCATCTAAACAGAGCGATCGGTGGAGAAGGGCCTTAGTCAGGGAGGTGACCAAGAATCCGATGGTCACTCTGTCAGAGCTCCAGAGGTCCTCTGTGGAGAGAGGAGAACCTTCCAGAAGGACAACCATCTCTGCAGCAATCCACCAATCAGGCGTGTATGGTAGAGTGGCCAGACGGAAGCCACTATTTAGTAAAAGGCACATGGCAGCCCGCCTGGAGTTTGCCAAAAGGCACCTGAAGGACTCTCAGACTATGAGAAACAAAATTCTCTGGTCTGATGAGACAAAGATTGAACTCTTTGGTGTGAATGCTAGGCGTTACGTTTGGAGGAAACCAGGCACCGCTCATCACTAGGCCAATACCATCCCTACAGTGAAGCATGGTGGTGGCAGCATCATGCTGTGGGGATGTTTTTCAGTGGCAGGAACTGGGGGACTAGTCAGGATAAAGGGAAAGATGACTGCAGCAATGTACAGAGACATCCTGGATGAAAACCTGCTCCAGAGCGCTCTTGACCTCAGACTGGGGCGACGGTTCATCTTTCAGCAGGACAACGACCCTAAGCACACAGCCAAGATATCAAATGAGTGGCTTCAGGACAACTCTGTGAATGTCCTTGAGTGGCCCAGCCAAAGCCCAGACTTGAGTCCGATTGAACATCACTGGAGAGATCTTAAAATGGCTGTGCACTGACGCTTCCCATCCAACCTGATGGAGCTTGAGAGGTGCTGTAAAGAGGAATGGGCGAAACTGGCCAAGGATAGTGTGCCAAGCTTGTAGCATCATATTCAAAAAGACATGAGGCTGTAATTGCTGCCAAAGGTGCATCGACAAAGTATTGAGCAAAGGCTGTGAATACTTACGTACATGTGATTTCTCAGTTTTTTTATTTTTAATAAATTTGCAAAAACCTCAAGTAAACATTTTTCACGTTGTCATTATGGGGTGTTGTGTGTAGAATTCTGAGGAAAAAAATTAATTTAATCCATTTTGGAATAAGGCTGTAACATAACAAAATGTGGAAAAAGTGATGCGCTGTGAATACTTTCCGGATGCACTGTAAAGTATTCTTGCAGTCTTCCATGTTAGCTCCATAGTGAACTAGTAAATGTCATTTACAAATTGAGTCTTCCACAATTTTGCAATGTTTTTAAACTGTTCTGATTACTGTGAACTTTCCTTTACCCAATATATAATTTTTCATAGTTCATAGTTTCATGAAATTTTTCTTACCTTGTGTAGTTTAAAATGATGGCAGAGAAAAATTTATAATCTCATGTTTTCATTTAGAAAGAAAACAGTTTGGGTCAGTTGCAGTGTGCTGTCAGCATGGGATGATCCCGTGCTGATCCGGTCTTAGTACGTATTTATGGTAAGAAGACTAACTTTTGCGTTTAGCACTGTTACAGTGTGCCTCAGAGCTGAGGACTAGCAGACCTAGGCTAAGATTAAGTGCAGTTGCAGTATATAGTGTTACAAAATAAATTCCACATGCAGGCAGAGGTTTTTTTTTCCAAAGGCTTGTTCAAATATAGAGAAACACACTTTCAGACAAATAAAAATTTAGCCATGAAGGATCAACTGCAAGTGCAAAATTGTGTATCTCATGCTATATCTCACACTAGCACAAGCCCAGACTATGACCCCCATAGGCCCCTGAATGACTTAAAGAACAGAGCTGCTTAACAAAGAATTCGTCAGACTTTTAACAGTACAGCACACTTTTTCTTTTGACTTTGCTATGCTGACACATGATTGTTTCATTGACTGTCAACTTGGTGACTTCGACATGGACACTTGATTGTTTTGACAGTATTAGGCACTTGTTATCATCATTTCATAAAATGTTTATATGAAGTCAAGACAAGTCAGTTTTACTTATACAGCACATTTAAAACATGAAAAGTTGACCCAAAATGCTGTACAGTGAACTGATCACCTGCTAAACATTGAATCTGAAAATTAAAATCAGTGACACGCCTAATACGATAAAAAGCAATGCTCAAGTATAACAGTCCAGAAAATCCACTGTAGATATACACCTCTCTGACTCTGAAAAGAAATATATTTTAGCAGAAAAATAATACTTTAGCGGCACGCCTTCCCCCATGATACTGCAATTCACCTTTTCATTCCCTTATGGTCTTATAGAAATATTCTTTGGTTTTGGCAACAGTTCATGGTACTCTCAAATCAAATATATTATGTTAACTGGCAAACTAATAATAGTCATAGTCACTCTCGAGCCTTTATAATCCAATTTAAAGGAGCCTTGATCAAGAGCCTAATTCTATCAGTACTGAGCACAATGCAGGAATGGAGCTTGGTAAGGGTAACAGTTCATCACAAGGTCCACTAACACTCACACTTGGGCTGTTTAACCAGACCTGCATGGCTTCGAGAATATGGTAAGAAATTTGGAATAACCAAAGAAAACTACAGAAACACAGGAGAACATGTATCTTTCATACAACAGAATCCACGCATTTTTGTGCCATCCTGCTGAAAGGAATGAACCTCCAACAGCATCCTAAAAGTACTGGTGCCCTTGTACCACAATCAGTGAATTCACAGTGGAGCAGCTGATAACGATGACTCCAACCTTGTTTTGACTACTGTTGTTAAAAACTCTTGTTTTAAATAATATTAAAAGTGGCACAAAATACTATATGTTAACAAGTGTGCTTTATTTTTATTAATACACATATAAATGACTATGAAAAGAACCCACAATTAATTAGTGAGTAATCACAAAATTTGATGCACAATTGAAAGAAATTTGCAGCAGAATGAAGCATTTTTGTTTGCAGATATCAGAAAAGTGACGTACAATCCAAGATGTGCTATAAAATTAAGTAAGCTAATCTTTGTTGAAAAGCTCAGGTCTGTCTTTCTTTCCAGTAATTTTGTGGAGGCCCTGGAATTCAATTAATTAGGGTTTCAAAACTAAAACTAAACCTAATTTGGTTTATGAACTAAATTTAAACAGACTATTTTTACTGAAAAAGCTAACATGCGTCTTTCTGCCTGTAATTTTTCAGCATCTTTGAGAATCCGAAAGGGATTGTGCAAATTCAAATGTTATATGAATATAGTGAATGAAAATGAACAATGATACAATTTTGCATACGGTTTACTGGCAAAAGTCAAAAGTAAAAACCAGATATTACAAAACTATCCAGGCTAAACTAACTTTACTCACACAAGAAATGCAACTGATATAAAATATTCATGTGGCTTAAGCTAACCATCATCATGTACCATTTTAATGCATGCCAGAAAATACAAGACTATAAATGTTACCTGTACATCTTTTAACAGCATTTAGGATCTACAGCTCCAGTATATATATATATGGTCTGTTGCACTGCCTGCATATTCCTCCATATAAGAAATTGCTACCAGCATGGAGGACTATTTAGTGCCAGTATGTCTAGATGGCACAATATGGAAGGCAGATTGGAAGACAACGGGATCTCTCCTCGACAGAGCTAGGTGGTTTTGATCAATTAAAAGCATATATCACCACAAGGATCTTGCATAGAAAACAATATTAGAATACAGCATCAAGTATGTAATCCAAAAGTACTATGGACCACAAAGCATACAGGAAAAAAAAGGTAACAGGAGGAGCTTTCAGGTATAACTTAAAGATTTTAAACAGCAAAAATTTAAATTACATATACAAAGTCAAGCATAGATACAGTTTATAAATACAACCACAATACAGCATCAAAGTGATAGCCATAGTTCAACAAACTTTCAGTGAAGGTAAAGATCAAGCAAAGCTTTTTGCTCTCCGTCACATATCTAAAGTGACACCAACATTAGCAGCTAACACTAATGCCAATGTCACATTAGTTAACTTCTAGTCACAGGGTATGTCAGGTAGCTGACTGCAGTTGCTGATCTCGTCGCTAGACCATGTCACTGAACATGATTGAAAATTACTGAGCATGTCAAATTTACCAACTGCATGCCAACCTTTTTTTGATAGCGAATAGTGTTCTGCCTGATGGAGTATGTGCTTTATGAAGGGTTAACAGTTCAGCCACAATCTTGGCCCATTTTTCTTTGTTTCTATTCTGTCATTGTACATAAAACTCAAAAGATCAGACAGTCAAGCTTCTATTTTGTTTGTGAGGTTCAAAGCCCCTTTGTTCCTTAGGCCAGGTTTATACTTCACACGACGCATGCTGCACGGACACTCCTGCTACACAATCGTTGCAGTGTTTATACTTGCGCGCGTACTTTACATAAATCTGGAGGAATCCACCACGTGGCAGTGTGAGATATTATCACGGTGAGAACATGCTCGGCTTCTGTGTGTTGTGAATTGCCTAGAACACCCATTAAATTCAGATGACACCTTACCGCAATATCTCTGAAAATGATGTTTATTGGTTAAATCCATCAATCCAGGGATGTGTCCATTCCAGCAAGCATTGGGCACGAGTGAGAAACAATCCCTGGATGAGGCCTCAGCTGATCGCAAGGTGAATACAAGCACATACATACACTAGCGTCATTTTAGCAGCACCAAATCCCCAAATCTGCATATCTTTGGAAGGAAACTGGAGCACAGTGTGGAATCCAAGCAGGGAATACCAGCGACATGACTCCCTGTGAGACAGCAGTGCTACCGCTCCGCCACCGTGTCACCCCCATGTGTGTAATTATTAACAGTATTCATTATTTAAACAAAATTAACGATTTATCTGTAAAATGTAACATACACATTTCAATGCATTTCATCATGAAAGTGATATCAAGTATAAATCTAAAGATTCTAAATGTACAGAGAGTTGGAATATCATACATTTAATGTGTTCTGTGTGGTGATCTATTGCAGCTTGCAGTGGCGATTAAAAACTGGGATGACGTTTACGATGGTCTGCTTTAATGATAAAGTAAACTACAAGGTTAAAGTGGACTTTTCGAGATTAAAGCCGAAATTTCCACTTTAATCACAAAATACACGTTTTCACCAGGTCCTTAATTTTTTTTCTCAGTGACTCAAATATAGCGCTGTACATCATGTTGCTGTTGTGAAGTTGCAAAAAAAAAAAAAAAAAGACGGCACAGAAGACGGCCATGTGAGACTTTTAAAATTAATTGTGTCATTATAATTGTAAATATGCGATGCTTGAATATAAAAGCACCACAGATACATCTGTATGTCGGCATTTTCCTTCATCACATCGAACCATTCATCAAACATCAAACATCGTGCACACCGATCTCGTAGGACCCGCAAAGCTTTCTGTCACATGTAGATAGTAAACAGAGACTCTGACGTCACATTCCAACTTTTAGCACACTGTGCCCCCCGACTTTTTGCTGGTACTGTAACTAACGCACGCGTTGCATTAATTTCTGAGGACCTGCTCAGAGAATGCATCAAATGAACGCTGAGAATGTGTGGCAGTCATGATGCAGGCACATACGCGTTCTGAGCATGAAGTATAAATGAGCCCATATACCTCAACACTGCATTGTATGCACTGTACTTGGTGAGCATTCATTGCTTGTCAGCTCATGCACACAGTGCCCACCCCTGCCTCAAAAGTCAAAATCAAAAAGAACGTAAGCTGTAGACAAGTTGGACTGAGCCGAAGGGCATTTCACAGCTGGTTTCACAGTATTGCACCGCCAGCTCACTAAGATTGTGTAAAAGAAGGCTATGACTGAAAATCATTGGAAACATCACATAATGTGACATGCCCTTTAGATGATAGTTTTTTGGCAGGGCTTTTTGCCATGCAAAGCCATGGCTTGCCGCTCCCCATTATGCTAAATATAAACTACAGGTAACCTTTTCAAATTTGTGAGGGTAAGGAGCAGAAGACCGACCCCCCCCCACCACCACCACCCTCCAATAATGTGCCCCTACCAACAACTGTTGTGGGCTGTCTCATTAGGAGAAAGGAAATTGAGAAGCAAGCAAGCACTTGAGAAATGAGAAGGATGGCTAGAACTCTATACTGATTTCAGGTAGAAGTGAGACAGACAGACAAAGAAAGAGAGAGAGAGAGAGAGAAAGTGTACCAGCTGGAGGTAGCTTGCATAGATCCCAAGGCTCTTTTTTTTAACCAAAATAACTTTCAATAATAAAAATATAGTATGAATTTAAACTAACAAATATTAAATAACACTAATATGTAGATACCTGTATGTGATACAGACCAGTTTTCAGTAATTATATATTTTTGGTTTATGTGTTCTCTGCAAGCTTTTGTGATCTTTCAGCCAGCTCCAAAAATATTTCATGCAATTGTCCACAGCCAACTCACAAATAACTAAAAACCGTGAAAGCCAAGTTTGCACATCTGAAGGAACGACTGTATTTGTATTAGTGGTTTTCAAGATAGATGACTGGATGGATGGATGATTCAGTGTATATTCAATTTCCAAAGTAAATTCATAACCCATAAAGTATTATTTGGCTTATTTTTCATGTGTGGTATAAGGCATTTAATTAATATAACATTTTTCCTATTTACAACAAATTCTTGTACAATGTAGTTTTTCAGTATAGTGTATTTTTAAATATCCTTTAGTGTTTGATATGTACAGTATTATCCTAGTTAAAAAACATGTTTTAGGCAGGTGGAATGTTTTGGTAATTAATTAGGTACCAGGTCTACATATACTGTAGCTGCACTGTAATGTTATTTTTGCTGATTGATAAAAGAGTACTTTCAAAGTAAAGAAATGGTGTAATAAATATTATTTCTTGTATTTATTTGAGCACTTGTTTGAGTAAAAGCAATTTTGCACAGCCTAGCATCTTTCTTGAAGAAATAAGTGTACGGATTGTTTTATATTATCTCATATGTCACTCCTACATTACTGCACCCGTACAAACACCCTTACCTCCATTCCTGTTTCTTTTGTGCTCACTCTATATTTTATATTACTTTCAAGAATTGTATGTTTTTACTACAAGATTAGTTTGACAGAAACTTCCATTCCACTTTATTAGCACTTTACAAGTCTCTGCTTAATGTCACTAAAATTACATGTTCTTTGGTCTTGTGCCTATTTTTTTCTTGAAAAGTAAAAAGGAAAAAATGACTTTAAATGCACCAGCCACAGTTTACAGTTACACCAAAAAGCTAGGATATCATCCTATTGAACTTCGTTTACTGTCTTTACAATACACTTGCTTTTGCATTTATGGAGTTGTTTTTTTCTCTGTCCATCAAAACAATTACACACCATAGTAATGCATTGGTCTCTCACATTTATTTATTTATTTTATTTATTATTTTATTATATCTGGCTACCTGCTTCAACTACTGTTTTGTTGCCTGCATGACGGAAAAAGGGTTAAACCAATCAGTGGTCACAATTTCAATGTGACCTAGTTGAAGAGATAATCTGTATGTTGAGAAGAGATGAAATGAGACAAGATATTTCATGATAGTTTCAGAAAAAAGATAGTACTGTACAAGTAAAGTAGGGCTCTGGCTAAGCTGTAGACTGTAAGTTGTGGCTGAAAGCAACATTGATCCAATCCTGATAGATTTGAGTACAAGGTGGAAACCAGCCCTGAATGGGATTCAAGTACATCCAGGTCATCCTCAATTACACCTACACACTCCAGACCATTGTAAAGCCAGCATTTAAACTTTGGAGCTGCTATTGTCAGAAAAGTCATGTGTGATTTTTTGCTTAACTTGTTGAGTTTGTACTTCAGAGATGTTCTTCATTCTGCTGATGACTAAGTTTAATAATGTATCCTAGGCTGGAGGTTAAAAAGCTGTAAAAATAATTTTGCTTGCAAGCTCTTAAGGAATGCGCAATGTGAGTGCAATAAATAGATAACCAAATTGACCACATCTAAAGATCAAAGCACAAACAAATGTTGAAACAGACCAGTAGAGTATAAATGTAAGAACAGAAACCTTACTAATTGGAAAATGCTGGAGTGTTTGGGAAATTTGTACTTTCTATTGATCTCCTAGGCTACTAAAGTCCATCTTCGGCCATCAGTTCTGCATGGTTCAGCTGCTTTATTTTAAGCCAGTTGCTTAATAAAAACTATGTAATATTATTCTTACAGGCTCATCATTTTGATGCCTAAAGAGCATTATGAATGATTCAGACCAATTTTTGAAATCTTCTATTTCAAAAAATCTGTGGTACTTTCTACAGAACCCAGATAAAGTTCACATAAGTGAAATAAAAACATGCCAACTTTTACACAGATACTGATTCAGAGTTATTCCCTACAAATTGACGACAACATTGCTAAGTAATATTATTTCCTGTTGACTGTTCATACATCCATCCATCCATCCATCCATTATCCAACCCGCTATATCCTAACTACAGGGCCACGGGGGTCCGCTGGAGCCAATCCCAGCCAACACAGCGCGCAAGGCAGGAACAAATCCTGGGCAGGGCGCCAGCCTACCGCAGGACACACACACACACCCACACACCAACATGCAGACTCCACGCAGGGAGGACCTGGAAAGAGAACCCAGGTCTCCTAACTGTGTGGTAGCAGCACTGCCCACTGAGCCACCATGCCGCCCCTGTTCATACATTTATTTTTAATTTAATGTTTAATATATTTATATTGTAAGAATTATATTTTGTACAGTGTCTAAAAAGTATTTACCCCCTTGGAGGTTTTCACATTTTTTGTTGTACACTATTTAGTAATGGTGGATTTAATTTGGTTTTTTGGACATAGATCAACATTAAAAGGCTCTTTCATATCAATGTGAAAACATGCCAGATGAATTACACACATAAGACACAAAATAATTCATAGATATTCACCCCCATCAAGCCAATATTTAGTAGATGCAATTTTGGCAGCAATTACACCCTTCAGTCTTTGTGGACAGGTCTAATTCACCTTGGCACATCTGGATACTGCAGCGTCCCCACCTTTTTTCCTTAAAACTGCTCAAGCTCTTTTAGTTTGCATCCTGATCGTGAATGACCAGCCTTTTTCAAGTCTAGCCACAAATTCTCATTTGGAATTGAGATCTGCCCTAAGATTTTATTAATCCAGGATATTAACATTTCTGTTTTTAAGCCATTTCTTTGTCACTTTGGCCTAATTGCTTGGGGTTGTTGTCTTGCAAACTGCATCAAGTTTTCTTCTATGATTTCTCTATATTTTCTGCGTTCATTTTGTCCTCTACTCTCATAAGCCTTTCAGGGCCTACTGTAGAGAAGCATTCCCACAACATGATGCTGCCACCACTGTGTTTCATGGTTTGGATAGTATGTTTTTGATAACATGCAGTGTTTTTTGTAAAGCTGCAACTAGTTAAGCACCCTGGCAATGATTGTCGTTTGCATGGCCTTGGCCTCTGTAGCTTATGGCTCATAGGCCTCTCTCATGAGTCTTTTTCTTACATGATCACCCAGTTTTGTGTACTACCTGCTATAGTCAGATTTACATCTGTGCCATACTCTTTCCATTTCTTAATGATTGATTGTACATTTTAAAAGAGTGTGTGAAAAATGTTAACCTCTTTGGTGTTAATCTTAAGCTTGACTTGAGGGGTCATAAATATGTGCAATTACATATGTGCAATTACATGAGTCACGTTTAGGGTGACTTGAAATAATCTGCTTTACATTTTTAAGCCTGAATAATGCTTGTGACAGTATTCTGCTGACATCTAAATATGTTGCCACTGAAAAGTAACTTATCAATATTTATGACTGGGTTGGAGCCTCCACTTAAAAACACAATGGCAAATGAAAAGCCTTAAAGGCAGTTGCAGAACTAACTGAAACTTAACTAGTGCTCAAATCGAGCAATACTGATAACAATGTGAATTGCTCATGAGATGTTGGCATGGAAAGTAAATAAAATATTCATTCTTATAGAATAATAAAGAAAATGTTTGTCTTTAACCCTAATTACCAAGTGGTAACAAATGTGAATGCAATTTTATTGTTAATAGAAAGGAGCTACAGTGGGTTAAAAAGGGTTCTACTGGTGTGACTGTGCTTTGACTTTCACACTGTGGTTAAATTCCATACACTTTATTTTCATTTCTGGGGTCTTTCCTACCAGTTTTTTTTCCAGTTATCTACATATCTGATACCTGGACAGTTCTTCACATTTACCTCTCCAGGTCCACCTTTTAGCACTGTACAATTTTGTACAATTTTGAATGTTCAGATTATGTCTTTCCAAATGGGTTAATTCAATTGAGTGTCTTTTTATGGTTTAGTGGTTTATTTGATTTTTTTTTTTCATTTTTGTTTATTTTAGCTATTGTTTTTTTAAAAATTACATTATCTCAAGCAATTACAAATCCAGCCTGAAAGTGCCTGTAATGATTGTTTTAAGTGTTTTTAAAAGCACCACTTGCCCAGAATATAATGAAATTTCATTGTTCAGAGTGGCCTCAAGAACAGCTCAGCTAATAGTCGTTTGCATTTACCTTTCATGTGCACAAGATACAGCATATTTACATACTATAGTATAAATTGCGGGTCACTTGCTGTGTACTAGCACAGTATTTAGATGAGGTTAAATGTGGCAATAACACAGAATAATTATGAAGTTTAGTTTCACTGATGTGGGTGACTTACAAAAATGAGTCTAAATTTGACTTCTGCACCTAGTTCTGTCAGGATTTGACATTGAACATCTGTGATGCTCAGTTTCTTGTATGTGTGCACATTAAGAGGAAGTATATGTTCCTGCTGCCAGAATTAAATAGACATTCTACTGCATTTGCTGCATATAAAATTCTCACATGTATGTTTTTTTCAAATACTTTGCCTTCTTGATAAAATAATCAAACTTCAAAGGAGTTAAAGTACATTAATAGTTTGGGGAGATGCATTAAAATTGCAGACATCTATACTTCCCAGTTCTGAAATTATAAAGTGATGGCAGTTGCATATTAAGCCATATTTGGCCTGAAACTGGGATGCTGTGTAGGATTTATGTATTTCCCAACAGCATGGCAATTTTCAATCGATGTTTATTAAGTTGTTCTTCCTCTCAGAATAGCTATATGTACATATGAAGTGTTTGATTTAAAAAGTCCTCTGGCTTTCCCAGTGAAAGGCACAATGTAAAATGATGATTGACTGATTGACACTGAACAATATTTCAGTTTTCTTTCCAAATCATAAATGCTTAAATATATACACTGCATTTCTGATTTACAGTATATAATGACTATCGACTTCCTTTCCAGTCTGCTCTCAAACACAGCACAGTGTACAACACAATTCATCTGTTTCTTGGTGATGTTCAGAAGGCATTATGTTAAAAAATAAATTTGCTTAAATACTGTCAAAATCGGAAGCAAATGCTACATCAACAAATAAGCACTGAAGTTTTTCAGTATAATTTTACTTACAATCATTGCGTTGCAAACAGCACTTTAAAGTTGCTTTTGTAACAAGTCTTTATATCAAAAGTTTAGTAACAACTCTTTTGCCAGGTATTGATTGTTGTGAGAGTTATGTTTGCATTTGTATTTTCAGTAAACATTAGCTGAATAAAAACACTAAATGAAAAGTAACATTTAATTAACAATTTTCTTTCCCATTCATTATTCTAGAATTTTTTTTTTATTTTTATAAATTGTTTTCTTTCAATGGCAATTATCTGCTGTGGCTTATGTCTGTTGACTTATCAAGAATTAGCCCACCATCCATCAGGTTGGGGAGCATGCACTGCAGCACATTACGCACCCACCACACAATGAAACAGCTCATGATCCTCGTTGGTAACCCCCCAGGAAGACATGCGGTCCAGTCCCATCCTCCAGAAATGACCATCTATCTGTCGCAGCCAGTTCTTCCATGGGTGTCCCCTTGGCCTGGTTCAACTACTGGGGTCCACAACAATGAGGATCCTGCAAACTGGATCACCCTCTATGAATTGTGCCAGATGGCCATAGTGCCGTAACTAATGCTCCCTCACAATGCAGGTATTGTTAATCATTCGGGACTCAATGAGCAACTGCTTGTTCAACACAAAGTCAAACCAGCGGTACCCAAGGATTCTCTGAAGAGACACAGTACTAAAAGAGTCCAATCTTCATCTCAGGTTACTGGATAGTGTCCATGTCTTGCTACAACATAACAAAACAGTAAGCACCAGGACTCTAAAGACATGGACCTTCATCCTTTTGCAGACATACTGGGAGCGCCACACACCCCTTTGCTGCAACCTCATGGGCCCCCATGCTCTCCCAATCCATCTACTGACATCATAGGAAGAGACACCAGAGACATGAATGTTGCTGCAAAGGTAAATACACCACTCAATGACGACAACACTCTCCACAGACAGACACATTGCTGATAGCTATGCCCAAGAGGTGATTAAAGGCCTGGATCTTGGAATTTATCAAGGACATTAACAAGCCCAGACAGAGCCTCCATTGACTCTGCAAAGATCACAGTATCGTCAGCAAAGTCAAGATCAGTGAATCTTTCTTCACCAACAGATGCCCAACAGCCACTGGACCCCATGACCCTGCCCAAAACCCAGTCCATGCAAGCATTGAACAGAGTAGGAGCAAGAACACACCCCCAGCGAACCCCAGAATCAACTGCAAAAAGCCCAAAGGTTCTGTTCCACTCTGCACAGCACTCACTGTACCAGTGTAGGGCCTACCATGATATTCAGCAACTTTGGGGGGATCCTTCAAAGTCTCAGGATGTCCCATAGGAGAGCTTGATCAACTGAGTATAATACTTTGCGAAAATTAACAAAGGCTGCAACGAAACTCTGCAGATATTTGTGTTTGCACAATGAGAATCCTCAGTGCCAGGATTCAGTCGATGGAAGACTTCTTAGGCATAAAACTAGACTGCTCTGGTAGGTGAACAAATGATCACAGATCCTATTGAGGATAACCCTAGCAAGGACCTTACCTGGCACTGAGAGCAATACAACTGAAACTGTAGACTCTAGTATCGTTAAATTATATCTTGTGACACATTTTAGTTTTTGTTCTTCAAAAATCAAATGATTGCAACAAATGTGGAGTTGGTTAGTTCATTTTAGCAATGGGGCAGGCTGGTTCCTGTGAGGCTCAACTGCTGCTAGTGCATTTAATAATCATATCATTAGACTGGTCTGCTTTATGCTTCTATTTTGAAGTAGTCACTCATCTGAGCAGTGTTGAAGGTTTGACACATCAACCTGTAATTTATATTTTTGAATTGAACATGGTGTGCGGAGGTTTTCATTTCTTCACCTTTGTAAAGAAGGCACAGCTACAGAAATCCTAACATTTGTTTTGAAATGTGAGGAACTTGTTTGTAATTAGACACTAAATATGGTTGTCCCTCAGCTGGCTCATTAGCTATGTTATTACATTTCCAAAGCATGCACAGAACCTGTATTTTTATTTTCTGCACTATAATTGGATACATTCGGCATTGGCTGTAGGCTTTTTTTTTATTTATGTCTTGAAAGAGCAGTGGTTCTTTATCAATTTGTAAGTTAAACTGTCTGGGATTTTTGACAATAAATGCAATGCCTGTAGTGCCATGCTTAAATTCAAGCCCATTAAATAAGTTAACATTTAGCTCTCTCTGGATTCAAGATCAGAACAGAAAGATACTTAACAGAGGCATAGACTACTGAAATTAACACAGAGGTTGTCTGTAGCAAACACTGTGAATTCAGTTACACAAAAAAAGTTTAAATTTTTTATGTTTTTGAAGATATATATGGGTACAGACTCCAACTCAACTCCAACATCAAAAATTTTGAGAATTTAATGTTAGCAAAGAATAAGAAGTGAACACAAAGCCACATTGTCACCCACATTTACATTACATGAGCTTGTTGCTTGGGTTTCTTTTGTGTTTTTTATTATTATATACATGGAATGGTGGACCTCACATCATTACACACAGCCTTTAATCCTGCTTCTCTGTCTAGAGCTACATTTACCTAAAACCATGCCATCTTTTGTATATTAATTGGACACTGTTTGGCTTTGCTTGTTTCACAAGCGAAGCAAGTGACTGCACAAAACTGAATTTTTTTGAAGAACGGTGGTCATGTATAAATCAAAACCCTCAGGAGAAACACCTAATGCAAAGAAACCAAAATCCCCTGAATAAAGCCATACAAACATCAAACAAAGTGGAAATAATCAAAAATTAGTATGGAAGCAGCATTTGTAATAATTTTCTTGTCAGTGATTGTTAAGTCTGCCTGCTAGTCAGCACTTTTGCATTATTTTATTTTTCCTTTCTCTTACCCCATGCAAAGATTTGCTTTAAAGTACCTCTTAATTCTGCCATACTTTGTATAATACTACTGCCATTTTGAAAGTCTGAACTTGCCATTTGAGAAGAGTAATGGTCTAATTCTCCGTAAACATGGAGAGTCATATATAATGAAGTCGATACAGAGTATTAGCACTTACAGGGCATTATTTTCCCAATACAAGTACCAACAACTTGTCTAAGTGCAGCCCCGCCATCTCATTCCCTGATCTTAAAAAATTAAGGCAAGTTTTTGCAGGAAGATTGGTACAGTTTTCCATTGATTTTGTCACCTTATATTTTTGTTCAGACTTAATTTTGGACTGGTCAAAACTAAGCAGTATTTGCTGAAATGCAGAAATTACATTCATTTAATGATTTAACAATTAAGGCTGACTGTACTAAATTTTTTTTTAACAAAGGCAATGTAGTGGCAAAACGAGTGTGGTCTATCTGTTAGCGAACCATAAAAGTGTTTCAATGATTTTTACTTAAGCTTAGAAAAGAACTTATTTTTCAGATGTGTAACTGCTTTTATATGAGTGCCTATGCATTTTGATTCCATAGTGTATACCATCTTTAGCAGATTTAACGTTTTAGGGTCTTAGCTAGTACTTAGCTTTGGTATCCTGTGAAGGTTGTATGTTTGTTCCAAGATGAATACTGCAGTGACACTAGCCCTAAGTCCAGAGCTAGTCATGAAGCACTGCTGTGAAGAGCGCATTAATAGAGATAGTCTTTTAATGCTGTTACTGTACAAACTAATACAGGATTAACCTTGTATTGAATTCACATTGACCCACTGTGCCTTAATTATGTAAGGAATTAAATGAAACTGATTATGTAGTCCCTCAGCTGATAGCAGTACAATACAGTATCTGTAATTTTAGTGCTCAGGAACAAGTTGTAAATATGTAAATTGTTCATTTTAATTACTTTCTTCTTCTTATTTTAGGAGAGTGTTGCATGGTCTGCACTGGTGCAGTTGTTTGACCCACTAACATCACCTAGATGTTATGCAGTGATTGGAATAAAGAACTCCTAAGTGCCATTTTCTTCCATTTTTGTATTCTTTATATTTTCACTGTTAATAAAAAATTTTCCATCATGAAGTGAAAGAATGAATAAATTATGAGGTTCTTTAAAAGAAAGGTGTTACCATTGCCTCAGTGATCATTTTTGTGAGCTTAGGCAGTTAAGCTACCTTAAATAATGTAATCATGACATTTAATTGGAACCAATGAAGAACATTTTGGTCTCCTAAGTAATCCATTCTGAAGCTTACTGATTTCTTGCTTCACTTCATCAACCGTTGTTTTGCCTCCTCCTCTGATTAACAGTACAGCAATGATTTGCTTTTAATTTTTTTTTGTTGATAAGAATTTGCTTATGCAAAGCTACTGTGTAAATCAGACATTTATTAAATGTGTTTTAAGTATACTCTTTTTGATGCCTTTTTATTTGTAATAGTTTTTAAATGATTTATTTTATCTTCTGTATATTTCCCAAGGGATTGCACCTGATGTGGTTAATATTATTGCTAAGGATTTATTTTCTTACAGTATGTCAATGGCAAGAATGGCAATGGCAAGTTATTATTTGGGAATGCATGTGATCGTTTCTCTTTTGCTCCATATGTTATATTTTTGGCTGCATATGTTTTTTGTATAAATAAATTTAATAAAATGTTTTATCTCGGTAAAGACTAAAATATATTTGTCGCAAGACAAATTCACATTGTGGATTTCTGTTGAGTACAATTCACTGTACAGCTCTTCTGCTGTCTTTCATAAATGCAAATAGAATGAAGAACATGGTCTTCAAAGAAACCTGCTGTAAGATCAATCTCTTGTAGGCAACACTTCTGACAGAAATTCAATCAACTGTGAAGACCGATCATCTCAGAATTTGCACTATTCAGCAGAATACAGCTTAGTGCATTTAGGAGACAAGGAACTTATTCAGGTATTTCAAACTTTACTGCAATGTCCATAGTTTATGAGCCCAATTCTTCAAAAAAGTCATTCTGTGAATAATATACTAGATCTCCCTTCAATGTTAAGAAATTGAGTGGTTTGGTGTATTTTATCTTAATTTTGTTTTCCAAAAACCAGTATGTATAGTAATATTAAGAAAGTCACATGTTGCATATCTAATTTATTTTTCTTTTTTTAAATAAGAGTTGGATAATGTTTCATTTTCAGGTGCAGATAATGTTTTTGTTTTTGAATAAGTGATTCACTTATGTGTTTCAATATTTGTATATGGTCTAATATTTATATATTCTAAGTAACAATAGTTTGTAGTATTTTTATTTGCCTTGTGATGAACTGGCATCCTGTCCAGTAATTATTCCGCCTTGTGTGTTATGTTTGCAGGGATAGACTGCAGCCTCTCTGATCACATGGCTGCAAATTTTTATTACAACCATTGTGTCATTCTTTTAACTGATGTCATTGTTTAAGTATTTGGTCTACGAATATTTCTTAGAAAAGTGTGAGTTAAGAAGATGAATGGATAGATAGATGGATGGATGAATGAATACTGCATTTTTATTGTTTACTTTTTTGGTTTCTTATGTAAATGAAATATCTTTATCATGATTGTTGTAAAGGTAATCTCTCTATTATAAAAAAAAAAAAATCCTGGGAGGGAGACTAGAGAGACAAGACGTGATCTTCCCGGAAGACAATTTGACGTCCCGCGAGACACTTTAACGTCACACGAAGACAATTTGACATCCCGCAAGAGACACTTCAACGTCACGGACATCTAACCAAGCAGTTGTTGGAATGCTTTTGGCAGACAGACATCATGTGCTCCCAGCTCTTAAAACAACGACAAGCGACAAACAGAACACACAGCTTGGCAGCAGCAGGAAGCCAGCGGATGATCCGAACTCTTCTCCTTAGCATGCATTCAGCACCCCCCTTTAACAACGCAAGCGGCAGAGGCGCGAAGTGGCAAAAGGACAGCTGCTATACAGGCTTTGAAATGATCGATGCAAAGCGTGACAAACAGAAAACGTAGCTTATCAGCAGAAACAATGGTCTGCAGCCAAACCAGCAGATGATCCGACTGCAACTCCTTAGTGTGCGTTCAGCTGCCCCCCATTCACAACACGAGCAGTGTTATATGTTCTGTGAGAAAGATTTAACCACGCCCAGGGCCGGTAATAAAGGAAAAGTATTGTTTTTACAAAAGATTTAAAGTAAAAGTGAAAATAATGCATATGTAACAATTCCCATGAAAATAACAATCTCTTTAAATTGTATATCCCCGTAAACCAAACCCGGGGGTGGGTGAGCAGGGGGCAGAGCCCCCTAGTACTTTAAAAAACTGTAATGCACACTATAAAAATAACTTAAACTAGAACTTCAGAAGTTTCAATGAATCTGTCCAGTTTAAAATTACATGAATCCTTAACATATGTTAATAATTCTAATCTGCAGGACATAATTTGTCTTAAAACAACTGTTCTGTTAAATCTGACATTTGTAGTAAAGAGAGAATTCAGTTAATTAAACACATCAGTTTTCTGTGCAATCTTACATGATTAAGTAATCACATTACTGGCTGGTTGTGGGCGGAATTTTGCCGAATTCATGATTAATACACTACGCATATTGAACCTGAAGGCTACAGACTCGTAGGCCAATGAGAAGAGTTTATTATCATCCGAGGGCTGAACTAGGGAGTCCATTCTTTTGTAATTATGTATATGTGTTCATTGTGTACATTTTGATTTGTTTTTTTAGATTTGTATTGTTTTCAAATTATTACATTAATTCAGTGATTTGCCAGCAATAAATAGAATTTGTACAGAGAAAAGTGAACTTGCAGTACAAAAATAACAGGAGACGTTAAATTTGTTTTTGTGCTATTCTCAGCACAGAAGAATCTGAACAATGGCTTCTCCTTGAAAGATAGCTAGCTAAACCAAAAAAAAGTACAAATAAAATACTGAAAGCTGGAATTGTCAGTTACCAATAAAAATATACAAAGGTAACTGAGTATCTGAGCTCTTAAAACTAGCTTTCACATAAGGTATGGCTACTATCATCTTTTACTTTTTGCTTCAGGACTAATTTTAGGGGAAATGGTGGGTAAGCAGTCGAAAGAGTGTAGATGAAAGATTTGGCTGTATACCCTCCCTTGCATTTACTGTTTCCAGAATAGACTCTGGAATCCTACTGCCTTCAGAAAATAAATAGGCGTCCAAAAAGAAATTTGACTTGTGTTGTCTGTCTTTGTAAGAATAAGTCTATATTCTCACTGGTCAAACTCGTTCTTGACTTTTTGGGCCTTGCTTGTCCATCTGTATATAACCATTAATGTTTCATTAGCACTAGATAATGCATAAGTCTAGAAAATGAATATGTAAAATTTTTGAAAAAATGGTTTGTAGTTCACAGAGATACTGAATGCATGTACTGCTCTTATTATAATGTAGATTAATTCCATTGCCTCAGGTAGTAAGCTAGGTGAAGTGTCTTCTGTCCTCCATTGCTTTTTTTCCACATTCATGACCTTACAATTATATTTATAATATATTTATATATTTAATTTTAACTTTTTATGATCTTATCACCTGCGACCCTCCTTAGGATTAAGCAGGTTAAAAAATGGTATATAGTATGATCTTATCCTTGGGTTAACTGCCACTTTCATTGCAGAGTTTTCACTTAATTCATTTTCCCAAGTATTTTATCTAGTGTGTGGAAAACCTTAATTGAGCAAAATAAGAGCTGGCATTTTTTTTTCCCTGGCACTGATTCTGCTTTCCTAATAAGTTTTGTTTCACCCTCTTCACAGAGAAGAAAGAATTAGTGCCACTGACCTTGGTTTGTCTATGATTAGTAATGTTGGTTGTTCTTGTGGTTGACAGAATTTGGTTAAGTAGTATTTTCAGGTTGTACTGTGTACTATGATATTTTCATTATGGTTTTATATAAGGCTTACATATCTAACCTTTTAAACATCTAAAAAAACAAACTGTCTAGTGGCTATTAATGGTTTATGTTTTGTTGTTTTGTTTAATTTTCCAGGTCAATTAGATTATCACGGAGAAAGCCTTGTAATGGCAGCCCCATCATTTGTAGCTGATCCATTTCATGATTTTTGTGACATCTAACTACTTGCACTGATGCACTGTATTCACAGGTTCCCTATGTCATGATCTATACTATTGTAGTAATCCCATATAATTGCATTTATTTGTTCTGTTACCTGTAAAGTTTCTTTTCCACCTTAATATAAAGACAAGTGTCTTTGTGTCTGTCTGAGTGTCTGTCTGGTTGATATGTCTCTGCTTTCCAATAGATGACACATCACAAACATTAGTACTATTTTTTACGAATCCTTTACCAAATGGCATGTAACAAAAGCATAGCAACCGGATGGACATACTGTACTGTTGTAATGCTGAAGTCTACGTTGATTACTTAGATTTCAACCAATCTTAGATGGGTAGCACAGCTAGTAATGTAGTAAAATTATGTCTAAAAATGAGCACTTTTTAAAAAAAATGATCATTTATCATGGGGCATTAACTATATGTGATGAATGCTTGTCAAGCCAGCTCCATTTGCAATCCACGTTAAAAACAGGACCAGTTCCACTAAAAAGGTGAAGAGAAGAAGCAAGGAGAAGGAGTGGGGAATATCAGAACATATCCATTAGTTACACATACACTGAAGAAAAATAAAAGTAATCTGTTTTTATAACTATTCCAATCCATTAAATTGTAGTGAGATGTGTACAGAGTTTGTTTACGAGCCATACTTTCCAGAAGAAAAGGACATCCAAAACAAGGAGTAAATCATCTTTATGTCAGAGATGTCTGGGTTGGTGAAAGTAGCAAAGTATGAAGTCAACCATTTGGTAAGTTATTATTGCTTTTAACTGTGAAGTTACAGCATATGCCCCATAACAAATATAATCTACAGTATATCTTATAATCTGTTTTCAGTGGCCTTTTAGGCTGCTCCCAGATATTCCAAATCAGAACTATTACTTATGTCATAAAATCACATTTGTAAATTTTTAGTAGAGGGTGCTTATTTTTCTCTTTGGTGCATGTTTAAACATAGAAAACAAGACTGATTATTTTTGACACTACTTTTTTATATTGTTTACTGGTTATTGCTTTGAATTTGATATAATAAAACACACATATTTATTGTCATTATCATTAGCAATTTAGCCAATATTAACCAAAGGAAGAAAGAGATATAAGACGGGTGGAATTGGTCTCCCAATATATGCATTTAATGTAATTACTTTGGTGCAGCATTTGAGAAGTGGTTACACCTCGACCCAGTTAGTAAATTAGGGCTGGAAATTACTAAAACAACTTTATCTTGCAGGAAAGTAACATTTTCCTCCTATAGATGAGACATTTAATGAAACACAATATATTTATTTGGTCTTCTTGTACATATAACTTAAGTCCATTACATACAGTGACCCCTTCAACTGACAGAGAGGCAAATCTGGAAATCTTTTCTTAGTTTCTTCACTGGTAAATCTGTAAACAAAAAAAAATACTCTCTTAAAACAACAGCACATATCAGTCATAATTCCTAGCTATCTACCCATTTTCTGAGTTTGCCTTTTTCTTAGGCTGACTATTATATTATTATTATTATATTATTATTATTATTATATTATTAAATACAGGCCAAAGCAAAAACCAGCTCAGGCTTGTGTGCCAGTGCAGTGCATGGGACCCCCGCTCGTATACTCACACTAATGTAGATCAGGCCAGTTAACCTAATATAAACATCTTTGAGCACTGGAAAGGGACCAAAGTATCCAGAAAAGCTTGTGCAAACAGAGAAAAAATATTTAAACTCTACACAAATAGCAGCCAGACCAGGAATCAAACCCACACTATTGGAGCTGTGAGACATCAATACAAATTGCTGAAACACTCTGTGCCCTTAATAAATGTCACATAGTGTATTTTACAGTCAAAATGAATGTGATTATAAAAAGGATCAGTGAGTACTTAAATGTCTAATCAGTGCCCGATCAACTTGTATGTCTAAATGAACAAAGATTGTTCAGCATTAACTCCCAGAGATTTACTTCATAATATGTATTTAAGCAAATCATAAATTTCAAGTAGAGCAAACTAGTGTTTTTGAAACAGGTCACTGATAGCTGAAATAACTTGATCAAGGTCACAGCGTGATTCTATAGTGGGGATTTTTTGGACAGCCATTAAGCCTAGTGATTAAGTCATTGGGATGCACTGCCTGCCAGACAGCAATAGCACCTTGTATAGAAAGGCACATTTTAGTTTTCCTTTCCCATGGCCAAGTGTAATGAATTTTCTTTATATAAAGGTGCCACATGTGTCATTGGTTGTTTCCAGTAGGAATAACTTACCAGCTATCAGCTCATTTCCCCATTACCATTAAAAACAAGTCCTGCTGAGAATTGTATTTCTCCTCCCTTGACATTTTTATCCTACACAGTAACACCTAGTCTTCTACTTCTCATTTTGGCAAAAGAAGATGAAAGATTAGTTTCTTGCATGAAGAAATAAATAGTAAAGTTTAGTTACAGCCAACAAAAAGATAGCCGCCTTCTTTATTTTATTTTATTTTTTTTAAGAAATTGAGCTGTGTGAGAAGAAAAGGAGAGGGAGCATGTCTGCAAAAGAATGTGCATGTTATTCAGGGAATGTCTCAAGTGTTCAAAAACAAGGGTAAGAGCGACTGGGGACAGTCTGTTTTTATTACCTTTAAAATGCCTTTCACAAATTGCCAACACTAACAAAAACAATCTGAAAATCTTCTCTCAGTGTAGTATTGTGTTTTGTTTTTTTTTTTTCCTTTGCTTTAAATGCCTTCCTATGAATGTAATACCGAAAACTGAAACAAGCCCTTGAATAAGACAGGGTGAGTCACTGTATGTTTTGGGGAGCCAGGATACAGTAAAAAAAAAAAATGAGATGTACAAATTTGCATAATTGAGTTAAAAACAAAGAGAGGTGTTTGATCCTGGATTTTTTACACTAGAGTCTGAATTTCACGTAATA
The DNA here is from genome assembly GCA_026402145.1 of Polypterus bichir lapradei. Lineage (NCBI taxonomy): Eukaryota > Metazoa > Chordata > Cladistia > Polypteriformes > Polypteridae > Polypterus > Polypterus bichir. Next base: position 454,833 of record JANRMT010062792.1, on the reverse strand, counting down.
GGAAACTCCAGCAAAACGACATCTTTTGAAGACGTTTACATGAGGTAATGTGTACAAAATTCAAAACAAAGGCCTGGTTTAACATTTAAGAGTGTGTTCTTTTTCTCACTTTTCAATTTACAAACATGTATGTATGCATAAACAGTATATAAAAAATGTATAAAGAGTGTGGTGGTACAGCGGTTTGCACTTCTGCCTTTTAGTTAGAATCCTGGGATTGGTTCCTTGCCCATTCGCTCTACATGTAGACTCTGTACATTCTCTTCATGGCTGTGGTGCTTTTTTTTCACATAAAGCCATGCATGGCTATTGTTACTTGGCTCTTTCTCCATAAGTGTGGGTGAGTGAATTGGTATCTCCCTATGATGGACTGGTGTTGGGGGGTTGGGGTGGCTGGATATGCTGCATTGCATTTGATGCTGCCTCAATAAGCTCTAGATTCCCTTAGCTACTGTACATATTAGCACAAATGGGTTTTGAAAATGCACTATCTGTGCAATCTTTTTTGAACAAAGGACAATTTATGGGAATATGATATTTATTGAAGCAGACACATTGCTCCTGGAACATCTTAATTAAACAATGATGATAGAGAGCATTGTGAAATATTTAAATATATTTTAAAATAATTTCAATAGTGTAGTCGGGTTTGTAGTGTGCCCTTTAGACACAACCTCAGAGTGAATGAGAAACTTTAGATTCACCAGCAATAGAACCAGCACTAAACTTTTGCCATGCTGTATTAAAATGAGGAAGCCTTTGCTCATCTGTAGCATATTGTATAATGCTTATGACTGCAAAAAAAAAGGAAAATCTAAGCAAGTGATAAGATATATCAAGAGATTAAACCTTGTTTCCCTTATTGCAAGAATTATTGACTTACGAAGAATTTTGTATTGAAGATTATCTTATTTCAAGTACATTTTGTTTTCTGCATTGGCTGATTGTTTTTTACTAAATAAAATTAAATAAAAAGTTTTTACTAAATAAAAAAAAAAAACTCTCATTACATATATTTTCTTTTTAGTTTTACCTGTGCTGTGTGCCCCAGAGTTTTTGGCTTTATTTTCCTGTCTTGCCAACTCCAACAACACCAGCATTTATCTCTATAGCAGATTTGCATACAAAGAATGTAGCTGAGATGCTCCACTACATCTATATTATTGTTGCAAAGAAATATCTAATGATATTGTGGTTCATACTGCTGTCTCACAATTCAGGTTTATCTGTGTGGATTTTTTTTCCCAGTTTACCCCCAGTTTTCTCACACATTCCAAAGACATGGATACTTCAAATTATCCTAGAGTGTTAAGTTTGACTGTGATGGATAAGCATCCCAAGAAGGTTTGGTTCCTGTAACAGGTTTTCTTGAAGAATTACCCCTTATTTAGTTCCATCCATTTTTCCTTCAGTTCTGACCTGTTTACCTGTAACCTGCCAATGAAAAACATCCCCACAGCATGATGGTGCCACCACCCTGCTTCACTATGGGAATGGTGATCTCAGGGTGATGGGCAGTGTTGGGTTTATGCCCCAAACGGCATTTCCCATGATGGTCAAAAAATTACATTTAAGCCTTATCTACCCAAAGAACCTTCTTCCATGTGTTTGGGGAGTCAGCTACATGCCACTGGTCAAATTCCAAATATATTTTTATTTTTTCCTTTAAGCAATGACTTTTTTCTAGCCATTCTTCCATAAACCCTCACTCTGAGGAGTGTATGGCTCAAAGTGCTCCTATGAGCAGATACTCCCATCTCATCAGTCTTTGCAGCTTATTAAGTGTTATCCTTGTTGTCTTTGTTTACATCTCTGATTTAATACCCTCCTTGCCTGGACTGTGAGCTTTGGTGGATGGCATTCTCTTGTCGGGTTTGTAGTGGTGCCAGATTTCTTAAGATTTACTGATTTATTTATTTTTATTTTTTTTTATAACTCAATCCTGATCTATACTTCTCCACAACTTTGTCTGTGACCTATTTGGAGAGCTCCTTGGTCTTCATGTTGCTTGCCTAATGATGTTGCAGAGTCAGATGTCTTTCAGAACAGGTCTGTTTATACTGACATTATATGACAGATCATGTGACACTTTGATTGCACACAAGTGGACCCAAAGTAACTAATTATGTGACCTCTGATGTTCATTGGTTGGACCAGATCTTCATAGCAAAGGGAATGAATACATATGCACTCAAAATTTTTCAGATTTTACTTGCTTTAATATTTACTTGCTTTCAAGAACCTACCAAGTGTCATCATTAGAGGAAAATGATTAGACGTACAGGAATCAAAGGCAATGTATAGAAAATGAGGGGGTGGGGTGGATTAATAAGGTGGGGTTCAGAGGATGTTGTTCATAATGGCTTTTTATTATTTGGATGTTCTTCTTATTAAGCCTACACATGTTAGGTTCATGTCCAAATGTCTGTTAATGGTGTTTTCATTTGAGAGCCATGATTCAGCCAGCTCTCTGAGTATTAGCCTTGATTTTTACTGGCACTGTATCCCAGTTAAATGTGTGTCCAGTTGAACCTGTATGTGCATATGGCAGAGATCGTGGGTCCTCCCTTTTCACAGCATTGTGATGTTCTTGTATGCATGTTGCCAGAGTTTTAGATGTTTGTCCCACGTATACATCTGGGTACGCACCATTGAACTACTGTAGTTGAACTGGTTATGCAGCAATTTTAAAGCATGGCTCTAACTCAGTTCACACCTAAACTTTGGAATCACTACATAGACGACACATTCGTCATATTACACAGTGAACAGCTGAATGAATTCCATAGCCACACCCACTCTATATTCCCTGCAATTCAGTTCACCATGGAAAAAGAAATGAACCAACACATTAATTTCCTGGACATGCCCATTGAAAGAAGTAATGACGCCACCTTAATTACGAGTGTTTCTAGAAATCACCTCTCATCGTATAAACAGAGCTGTGTTAAGACTCTGTTCTGAAGGATTCACACCCACTGTAATACAAAGAATACTAAAAATGAATGAAAGGCGTTATCTTTTCCACCTCTTCATATCAAACTGCTACCCCAAACATTTAGCAAACAATGTTTATATAGGAGGTGCCACAGACTTCAGCAGACAATCGACTCCAACTTGATCTCACGTTCTACTTGGCACAGCCATCCCTATCACAGTGGTGTATCGGAAAGTATGTGTGCATCCTCTCCAAATCAGGCATCAAAATGGCCCATAAACCTTCAAACACTCTGTGGTTTGTTCTTTTTAATGTCAAAAGCAGAGACATGGAACACAGTGTACAGTACACCATGCAGTTCATGCCCAGCTTGTATACGTGGGACAAACATCTAAAACACTCGCAACACGCATACAAGAACATCACAATGGGACATGGTGCAAGTAAAATTCAGGGCTAATACTCAAAGTGCCAGAAAGATGGCTGAATCATGGCTCTCAAATGAAAACACCATTAACGGACATTTGGACATGAACCCAACATATGCAGGCATAAAGAGAAGAATATCTAAGTACTAAAAAAGAATATATAACCAACACCTTCCGATCCTCACCTTATTAATCCCCCACCCCCTCATTTGCTATATATTGCCTTTGATTCCTGTATGTCTAATCATTTTCCTCTGATGATGACACCTGGTAGGTTATTGAAAGCTTAGGAATAAAAAACAATTTTAAGATATGTGATTCTGTAGATTACTAGCTACAAATATGCAAACCGTATCACATACTTTTGTTTCCATATATACAGTATACATGTATATTGTGACAGTTGGCCAGGGCCCAAGCCCGGCCAGGACACCCCTGCAGCATATGTTCAAGGGGAGCAAGCATGGGAAACACAGTATCTCCCCCTGCACGCTAGTTGGCAGCCCCTTGGGTTGCAGCAGTGCCTCGGACTCCCCTAGGGCTTCATGGGGGATGGAGTGTTGTGCAGCCCTGTTGGGTTCCGCAGGCACCACCAGGGGGTTCTGCAGCAGAAGCTGCTGGACCCTTCTGGGCACTGGTTTTGCCACACTTGGAAGTGCACCCGGATGTCGGCAATCAAGCACCTGGAGCACTTCCAGATGCCCAATAAAAGAAGACAGCAACTGCCATTCAGGAGCCCGAGTCGGGTGGAGGAGGACAAGGTTGCCTGGGAGGAGTGGTGGTGTAGAGGAAGAGTGCATTACTTTTGTGAGTTGGTGCTTTGGGACTGTGTTGTGGCTGGGGGACATGGGGAAGATGTGCTGTCCAGCTGAAGAAAAATAAAAGTTTATTTATTTTTTACGTGTGCCTCTGTGTCAGGCCGAGCGCATATATAGCACCTTTATCACTATATATATATATATATACAAGTTATTTTGTTTTTATTCCACTTCAACAATTTGAACTGCATTGTTATGTTAATTACATAAAATCCAATTACCATTTGAATAGTTTTGCAAGGCACTCTATTAGGTTGATTACTGTTGGTGTTATTACTTATTTGGCTGATGCCTTTAACCAAAGTGACTTATAACATTTATGATACAACTGGTTATATTTCTTTTGGTTTTCCAATTGGACTTGTTCAGGGTCACACAATGTCAGCAGTTGGATTTGAACTCACAACCCCAGGGTTTGAAGTCTAAATCCTTAACCATTGTGCCACACTACCTGGCTGCTCTAATTGTGTGTGTCAGTGGGACCTGTGATGGACTGCCACCTCATTCGTGAATGAAGTGACTGATCCATCTATTCCTTGGCATTCAGTCACAATAATCTATTCTATACATTATAATTAATATTAAGTATATATTAGATACTATGTAATAGAATTCCTTTACTGTAGAACAGTTTAAAAGTTCCTTCCATCTCTACAAATCAAACTGTATTGGTTACCATTCTGGAAAATAGAAGGCCGTGAAATAGCTACTGGCACATGTTTATTTTAAGCTACAGATAAATGAAGGGCTTGTTCAGCAAAGTAAATCTTATTATAAGACACAAAATATGAACTTTATATTGGGGCTGGCTGTGTATCTGACAAACAGTGGAATGCAGTCATTCTGTAAATTCATTAAAGCATAACTGTGTAGTTAAATCTGGAAGACAGTAAGAAGCAGAGAGTGTGTGACAGCCTGGGATATCATCCTAGCAGCTTGTGTAAGACTGTGGGAACTGTCGCCTTAACAGATTTATAAGTACACGAGTGAGTTATGAACAGAGTTCAAGCCAATCCACATTACAGAACTTGAACCACAAAAATGTTACTGTCAGAAATGTTTCAACCAAAAAAAGTTTCAAACTGGACCACAGGGTAAGAAGAAAGCTGTATGTTATTGGTTATTAATTCGGCAAACGGGCCCAAAGATTCCAAAGATTGTTAATCGAGTATACAGTGAGCTCTCAGAATAATCTTGGAAATTGGACTTACAGCTGAGGCTGACAGAAGACAATTGTTTGGCAGCAATGACCAACATCTTAATATCATGCACAGTAACAATCCAAGACTTTTAAAAGTGTTCCAAATTTAGGATTAAGAAGTGTCCCAGGCTCAGCCTTATAATCGACCTGAACTGGTCTAAACCTTTAACGTTTTCTCACAAAGGCCATGCTGCCCTTTTCTCCCTCACAGACTGCTGTATCCACTTCCAACTTTTATGTGAAGTCAAACTCCTATTAAAGCCCGAAACCTTGATTTGAAATGTTTATTTCTAAATTTTCCCATTAGCTTTTCTTTGTAGACTTTTATCTAAAGACTCACTGAGTTGCCCTTATCATATACAAATATTTTCCCTAAGGCTGTATCTCCTCTTCTGAAGTTCTATAATTGATTTCTCAATGTTAAAAAAAAAAACACACTTAATCAAATCAAGGCTGTTTCCTCGTACACATTTTCCTACGCTTTACCTCATCACTGTTCTAAGCCTCACACTTGGTTTGCCTGACTGTAGCTTAATCCATTAGATGGTTTTCCAAAAATAATACAAACAATTCAAATGCAGAACTTTAAAACTACAGAAGAAAAAAATGTTCCTTCATTATAAGAGACATTTATTTTAGCTCTGTATTAAAGAAATTCAAGTGTGGGTAAAAAATAAACTACCGAGTAAATTTAATGAAGCATCACATTAAGTGTTTTAGTCCAGCACGATGTTTGTCATGGTTTATATTGGTTTAAAGTCCGGGCCTCAAAGCTTGGTTCCATTACCATCTGCATGGTTTTGAGGTCAGGGTTGTCTGCCAACTCAGCATTGTCTCACTGTGGGTGAATGTGGTTAACTGGCCAGAGTAGACTACAGCCTCCCCAAACCCTCAATTGTAATCAGTGGATGAATGTACTTTGTGATGGACCCCATCTTGCCTTTTGTCAATGCTGCCTCACCGGAGGGATTTGAATGCAAATGTTGTTTTGCTTATCTTAACTTTGTTTAGTTTTGCTATTTGGTTGTTGCACATCAACAGGGCACAATTTTGGATTTTGGTTGCCATGTGTCACTTGAAGGCATGACTTGTATGTGATGTCATGGTGGCAATCTTATTTAAGGCTCTAATTTGTCCAAAGTTTTATTTTGCCATAAGTAAGAATTTTACCAAGAGAACATTAGTTAATGTGGCCATTAGTTTAAGTTTGTTTTTTACTTTACCATTGGAATTTATTTATTTTTGACATTGAGCCTGTTTTTGCCTCATTGTTTGGCTGTTAATCATGGCATTTCTCTTGTGTGTATTCCTCTCACTCCTGACTTTCTTTCTTCTAACCCTTCATAAACCTACTACCTCTCTCGAATATATGTATAAAGCTACACATCTCTAATTAGCTTACTTACATTCTTGTGCATTTGCAGACAACTTAAGGCAAAACAGTTCTCACTAATCCATCAATCTCATGAACCTGAGGCTCACAAAAAATCCAAATTCAACAAAATCAAAGAAAACTTTGATGTCGTTTCTCATAGCAGACAATGGAAGCAGATAATGGAAGAGTGGAACGAGTTTGCCTTCTGGGTTCATGGGTTCCCCTAACACAATAGGTGGCAACCACTCTTTGGTGGGTCTTCCACATGCACACCCACAGGGCTGCATGGAAGTTATAGTACAAATGGGAAGCCCTGCTGGTTGTCCACATGAAACACCCACCAAAGAGTGGTTGCCACCTATTGTGCTGCGGGTACCACGAGGGGGAGCTGGAGGGACAAGCTGTCTCCAGTTTAGGGAGGTTCAGCCTGATGTGGAGGTTCATTGATGCAGCATGGAGGCACTGGAAGTACTCCTGGGTCCGGTATAAAGGAGACTGCTCTGCTACACGCAGGGAAGCCAGTGTGAAGGAAGGACAAAGCTTGCTGGGAAGAGTGGAGGGGAAATGTTTAAAAAGAAAGTTTAGGCAATTGTGTTATTAAAAAGCCTTTACTTGTACTGGAAATAATGTCTGTGCAACTGTGACTGGAGTTTGGGGTACTTCCAGGACCCTACTGGCATCCTGTTTGGCATTAGCACAGCCTGTCCAACTTCAAATTAACAACATCATGGTTATTTTATTTATTTATTTATTGATTGATTGATTGATTGATTTAGCACTTTAAAAACAACATCAAGGCTGACCAAAGTGCTGTAAAAACCACTTTGTAAAAACCCAATATATCAGACAAACAAAATCCAAAGGGTAAAAGAAACAGAAACACATAAGAGCTGAAGAGATTCTTAATAAAAAGTACACAGTCAAAATATCATACTGGGTTAAAAGCCAGAGAGTAAAATTGTGTTTTAAATAAGATTTAAAGACAGCAAGTGAAGGAGCCTGCCTAACGTGCAACGGCAAATCGTTCCAGAGTTTTGGAACTGCAACTGAAAAGCCCGATCACCTCGGAGTTTGCATCGTGCTTTGGGAACACGTACAAGCATCTGGTCTGCTGACCTGAGAGGGTGAGATGGTACATAAGGATGCAACAGTTCCGACAAATAAAATGGGGCACAGCCATTAAAGGATTTAAAAACAAATACAAGGATCTTAAAATGGATTCAAAAATAAACTGGAATCTAGAGAAGGGAAGCCAAAATTGGGGTAACATGCTCATGCTTTCTTGTGCCAGTTAAAAATCAAGCAGCAGCATTTTGCACCAGCTGTAGGTGAGCAATGGAGGCCTGGCTAATTCCAATAAGGTGCATTGCAGTAGACAAGAGGTTGTAAAAGCATGTATCACTGTTTCAAGGTTGTGTTTAGACAAAACAGGCTTGATTTTTGACAGCTGCCTCAACTGGAAAAAACAAGATTTTACCACTGCGTTCACAAGGCTATCAAGCTTTAAAGTGGAATCCATTTTCACACCTAAATTTGTGATCATGGATTTCTCAAATTGAGCCTCAGTGGAAAGGTTGATGCAGGGGGTCCCACTGGTGCCATTGGGTCTAAATAGCATGACTTCTGTCTTGTTCCTCTTAAAATTTAGAAAATGTAATGCCATCCAATTCCTGATATCAATAAGACAATCAAGCAGGGGCTGGACAGAACACGGACCAGGGTACTTCAGAGTGAAATAAACCTGACAGTCATCTGCATAAAGATGAAAGGAAATGCCATGTTTCCGGAAAATAGCACTGAGTGACAGCAAGTACAAGGAGAACAGAAGAGGTCCAAGGATGGAGCCCTGTGGTACCCCCCCAGGGGAGGGCAACAGAGGTGGAAGTAAAATCATCAATGCTGACACAAAAACGTCTATCTGAGAGTTAGGACCTAAACCATTGGAGAACTGAACCTGTGATGCCCACCCACTGCTCTAGCCTGGAGATGAGGATCTTATGGTCTATCGTGTCAATGGCAGCTGTTAAATCCAGAAGCATAAGTAGTACACAGTCACCAGAGTCCACTGTTAAAAGAATATCATTAAAAATCCTTAACAGAGAGGACTCCCTGCTGTGGTGAGTTTTAAACCCAGACTGAAACACTTCCAGTATTGCATGTTCATCCAGGAAGGACTTAAGTTGGGTGTAGATGACTTTTTCCAAAAGTTTGGACAAAAAAGGTAGCTTGAAAATAGGCCTAAAGTTAGACATAACAGAGTGGTCTAGACCCGGCTTTATCAGCAGAGGTTGAACAACAGCATGTTTAAAATTTTTAGGAACCACACTAGAGGTTAAATTACTATTAATAGTAGTAAGAATAGAAGTACCCAAGGTAGAAAAGACCTCCTTAAGAAGTCGAGGAGAGACAACATCAAGGGGGGAGCCAGATGGCTTCATACTGGAAACCACCTGCTTTAAAAAGGGGAGAATGACAGGCTCAAAGTGGTCAAACACAGCCAAACAAGGTATTAAAATGGATGGATCATGAGAAGGTGATGAAATGTGGGCCCTAATGTTTACAACCTTCTTCAAAAAAAGTAAAGAAATGTATCGCAAATTTCCCTAGAAGCTTCTGGATAGACAGGTTCATGAACTTTAAGAACAGAACTCAATGTGTTAAAAAGTACACGGGGGTTGTGAGAGTTGGAGCCAATAACTTCAGAAAAAATTTTTGATCTAGCAGCTTTCAAAACTTTCTGATAACACAAAAAAGTTCAGTCAAGTATGTATGTTTTTTGTTACAGTATCTTGATCCTGTTTATTTTTCATATCTAAATATCTGCACAGAAAAATAATTATCAACAGCATTTAAGTATCAGAAATTTATTGTTTATTACTATAAAAATACTGTAGCTCTGAGAAAAATATAGTTTTACTATACTGTAGTACTCCAGTCCAGTTTGCTTCTGTCTCTTGTTATGAATTAAGATGTGGATTAATTTTACAATACTTTATTGTTTCAAATCATAATAGAATCTTCTGATTTCCTTTCAATTTTCCATTGCCGTCTTCAGCCTTCTGTAAATTAAATTGATTACAATACATATTTCCCCTAAAAATACAAAGCTTTCCATCTCATCTATTTTGCTTTGTTCTTCATTAGTGTTATGAGTTAGGGTTTCCAAGGCATGCAATTCCCAAACGGTTCTAAAGAGCACTTTCAAAAATGCTAATTTGAGAGGGATTATACCACCAAATCCGGGCAAGATAACAGGGCAAACTCAGGATCTTCATAAAAATAACAGATTTTGTTTTCAATAAAATTCCCAGTAGCACGAGAAGGTCAGTGGAGCACAAATAGGAATTATCTGAAAAGGCAAGGCAATTTCAACATAGTCCTATCAGAGAATCCAGAAACTAAGTCAAAATCAAAAATTCACAAAAAGGCACCCACTCCAGAGTACATTCACAGTGAACCACCAGGAACTATGGGAGAACCTCCAGCTTTATAGGGCATTGATAGGTAGGGGGAACCACTCACAAAACATATGGGATTAAACCAAGGGATTGATAGATAGACAAAAAAACATGGATATAAATAAATAGAAGCAATTGTAATGTATATAAAAAAGGACACAAAACAAAGATTTCAACCCAAACCAGAGGAGGAACCCTGGCTGAAACATGACAATTGGTTCACATGTCTAACTTGCTCCTGCATAAATATTTATCAGGACATTTAAAATTA
>JANRMT010062792.1:419881-434344 GCA_026402145.1 Polypterus bichir lapradei | reverse complement strand
TACCCTCCCCAAACAATTTTTTTTTTAAATCCCTTCTTTAGTTGATATAAATTGGAAGGCTAACTAGATCACAGCCAGAGTTTTGCAGTAGCTCACATGTCTGATCGTGCGTGCGGGATGACCAGTGTGTTAGAATAAAAGAGATCTCCGACTGGCTGCCCTGTATGTCAATCAAGTGGCAAATGCCATAGGGAGGATATATGATAGACTAGCGTTTAAAAAAATTTTTTTTTTAATGCAACGCGATCTACTGGTCGATCACAATCGACGCATTGGGCATCCCTGGTGTACACTGTAGTATCATGTGGAAGGTGCTAAAAGGGTATGTGGCTTCTACTGCTGCAAGCCATTTGGTTCTTGTATTTGGAGACTGACAGTAGTGTTTACATACCTGACATTAAGTTGAGTCACTTCAATGTGGACATTAAAGGGTGCATGTCATCTTCAGTCCCGTTTATGACCTTCATTGACAGAATATAATGGAACAGCCAAGGTGTTGATGTTATGCAGTTTGCACCTCTAATGTTTGCAGATGATACTGTCCACTTGATAAGTGTAATGCAGTTGAGATGACAAATAGCAACTCAAAATATGAGGTGAAGGTCCTGTAAAGGAAAACACTGACATGTTCCTGGCAGTTAAGGAGTGAGCAGCAAAAGCAAAACAAAGAGTACCTCAGCGTTCATAGGTGTGGGTCGAGGCGATTGTGGGATTACCCATTTTGTTCAGCAGCCAACATTTTGTAAATATTGTACTAGAAGGTGGTTGTTAAGCAGTCACTCACGCCATACATAAATCTGTCAATTCACCAGTCAGAATCCTCCTTATTAAAATTATTTCAACTATTTGTTACAGTAGAATTACTTATCCTTTGAACTGTCAAAATGCCTACATCTTGTGCTTGCAATACACACTGTAGAAGGCTTATATTACTAAGTTCTGCTAGGTAAAGTGAGCCAAATCCATTATTTTATATTTTAAATTAGTGGTCCCCCGCAGCTCCGCCCACATAGTAGTGAAACAGGACAGTGAGGAGGGCGATGCCCAGCTCCCAACTCCTGATGTCATGTTGCAAATATATCATTCCTGCAAGTGAACTATGATTTTTAGCGTGATGAGAGAAATCGCAAAATCAATTGTAATGTTCTAGCAAATTATAGAAAGAAAAAAAAAAACAATCTAAGTCCATTAAATAGTTCTCTTGTTCGCTAGCTAAACGGAGATAAGGTACATCCCGAGAATGGTACGTGAGTGAGGATGGGCCTTCCCCCCCCTCCCCTCGGCCCACTCGTGGACTTGGATTCGTGCAAATAAATTGGTACCACAAGCGAACTATGATACTTAGCGCAATGAGAGAAGTCACAAAATCAACCAGAATGTTCAAGCAAATTATAGAAAAAAGCCTGATCTAAATCTGTTAAGTAGTTCTCTCATGAAAAGTCAATAGACATACAGACAGACAGATGTTGCATTTTATATATATATTTATATATATATATATGTTTAGGTATTTATATATATATATATATATGTATATATATTTATATATATACAGTATATATAAATCAGCCCTAAACATAATTAAAGTCAATGAAGAAACCTGACAGAACAGTTCTCAAATGGTCTTATTTCCTCATTCTGTTAGTGCTCTTGCCTTGTCAATGGTAATACCTTTACAGTGCAGTCCGTGAATGCAGGCTTTAGTTCCAGCCATTTGCACATTTAGTGAGTTGTTTTATTTCTTATTGATTTAATTATTTAATAACCTGGTTTTTTCTCCTTTGATTTAGCATTTGGAAAAGATTCGTCATGCAAAATTTGCATTTATAACAAATTCAAAAATATTTGCATTTTTGCCACAGTTTCCATTTCTTAACTCTCTTTCATCCTTTTCCTATTTATTCACCTTTTTCTGGGGCATTTGTTCCCTTAATTGTCCTTAAATAATGATGATTAACAATTAACAAAACAGACAGAACAGAAGAAAAAACATGTGCAAATTAAGAAAAAAGTTACGTAAACTTTGGTCGAATGTGTAACCTCCACATGAATAGTGACCAACCCGACACTGATCCCAGATCCCTGAAGTGTCAGGTGGCTGCCAATAACTTTCATATATTTTTAATGTTTCAAATACACGCAATAGCAATGGATTTTTTTTTCTGGTAAAAGAACTAATATAAGATTTAAAAAGAACATTTAAATAGAAATTTAAAAAAATTATCCATATACTGTAACAGAATGGCTGAATCAGGCCATTCTAAACAGTGAGTCATGCACCGTTCTCTAGGTACTCATTTATCATAAACTGACAAAATATGTTTCTCTTTTTCATTGGTGAATGACAGTTCATTAAAGCAGCACAAAGTCCAAACATGATTAATTTTTTGTTTGGGTTCTTACAGTGTAATTTAATAGAGTGTAATAGAAAAGCTTAGTCAATATGAAGTTGGCGATATGCATTGGAGAATGGTAAGTTTTTTTGTTTTGTAATTTTTTTTTGTCTGGTTTCATTTGTAATTTTTTTTTTTAAGATTGGTATTATTAAGTAGCTGTTATGGGCACAGAAGTGTATTCTATTGAATTTGAAAAGAGTGTGTTGCTCAAAGCAACTACCTGCAATTCAAGCAAACTAAAGCTTAGGGCATTTTCACACCAGGTCTGTTTGTCTGAGTCTGAATTTAATGGCATTCCCATATGACCCCTCTCCCCCTACGAAAACCCACCCTCTGCCTGCCCCCACTGGTCTGCTTTAATTTGTTGAGCCTTGTGTTTGCATGATGCTTACCCCATTAACATCTACACTAATGAACAGTTCTTTATTTCCATTACCCATACTATTGTTCAGAGATATCACAAATTATAGGTTGGTGCATAAATAATAACAAAAGAAAAAGTTTTAATGTCTAATCTATGATATATTTCTTATAACAATTTCAATCATATAATCTTAGAGCAGTAAATATCAATTAAATGAACCAAATCCACCATTATGCATTTTTGGCTAAATATTGTTGTCAATACTTTTAGAAAATCTGGAAGCTGCAGATAAATGGACAGGCGTCCTGACTGGGCATGTGTGTAGCTCCATCCCTGGCCGGGATAGAAGAGGAGGACAGGTAAGGACTGTCTCTAGGGGGTGTTTATTCCCCCTAGCTGCTAGGTGGCAGTGGCCCTTAATATCAGCACCCATTCAGGAACCAGTAAGGAATGCTAGGAATTGTAATCCAGTACAGTAGCCCTGCTGGAGTCCATAGGTGCTGCAAGAGGGCACAAGATGCAACGTGATCTACCTGCACTACCTTTGCAATCTACCGGTCGATCGTGATCGACGCATTGGGCACCCCTGGTGTACATAGTATTTATTCCATGGAATCCTGCTTCTTCTAGTTTGATCCCTAGCATCTCATGTGGGACAAAGAAATTTTCTGAAAATCAGGATACACAATATCATATGCACATCTCTGATCTTATGGAATTGTTGATTCTTCATAGAATTCCAGCATATTAGTGAAATACAATCACCTAAATCTAAACCCAAGCTGACTGTTTACTAATATGCCAGTTCTTGACATGTCCTGCTCAATCTTTTTAATACTTGCTTCCACTGACTTACATGTGATACATATTAAGACATCGCAAGACTATAGTTACTTGGATCAACCAGATCGTCCATTTTATATAATAGGGCCAATATTCACTTATTTCCAGTTAAGGAATTTAAATCATTTTATTATATATTATTGTCACAGATTCAAATGTAATCAATAACCTCCTTAAGCATTCGAGGGCAAATGTTATCTGGTCCTGTGGATTTGTTTGATTTGAGCCTTTTTAGTCTAAGTAGCACATGTGGTTTCTGGCTGTAGCTTGTCTTCTGGATATAAGTTTCTCTGTTTGTCATGAGTAACCAACAAAGCAATTGTTGTGAAAGCATAAGGCCAGTGTTTGTTATTATTTTTTTTTTCTTGTGACCCAGTCTTGTCCTTTTTAGTGTCTTCATGACCCAGTCCAGGACAACCGTTAGATCCGGAGGGGTAATCCATGGAAAACTGCCACGAAAAGTCAATACGGAGCAATGCTTATTGCTTAGCCTGTGTATGGTGACCCAGCATGTGACATTTTGCAAACCGTACGTGACATTTTCCCACCAAATACAATGGCGAGTCATTATCTTACGCAACCCAAAAGGCAGCAATCTATAAGAAACTTAGCATAAATGGATTTCTTCATATGTGTTCATAATCTCCTGTAGACTTCATGGGGAAGCCTGATTAATTTTAATTGCAAGTCCAGATGCACTTCTGCTACTCTATCATGGCATGATAGCGCCATCCTAGACTCCCCCCTATACCTAAGATATGCTGTTAATTATATTTCCCTCTCAGAAAGCATAGGAATTGCAAGATCAATTTTATTATGAACAGGTTCTTTGCTAAGCAGTGCATGCATCAAACTGGTGTGTATGTGGCACCAAATCCTAATCCCTGGTAAGGAGGATGAAGCAGACTAGAATTAAAATAGAATGACCTTATTAACTGCAGAACGTTTCAAAAGAAGGATTTGTTGCAATGGCTTTGCAAAGCTAAATATTTATTTGCATATACATGTGTGTGGTTTCTGAAACAGAACAAATACAATAACATTAAATAACTGTCACAAAAATAAATGCCTACAGAATGCCTACAAACAGGTAATACCCAAAAAGGCCAGTAGATGGGGACAGAAACTAACAGAATACTAAGACATGCCATCGGTGGCAAAGGCACTGAAAAGAAGTTACTAAATGCGTTAGAACTGTACAGACATGTATGGACAAGTCACTACTTAAACAGAAATTACTATGTCTATTTTCTAGAAGTACTTATGTATGAATAAAGAAACAACATTACTTAACATATTTTACACAGTTGTAAACATTAAACTGAACACACTTCAACATAAAGGGTTGCCTAAATACATTAGTAAAACATCGTTAAGAGCTTTATCATTACTTGCAGAAAAAAATGTTATATTTCTAATAAAACTAACAACAAATGTGTAACTTACATCAATATAGACGCACACAAAGTTAACAATTAATCGAATAACTGCGGCAACATACGGACTCCGGGAAGCACAGCGTTTTAGTGTATCGGATACAAAACTAACACATGCGCAACAGGCCGCTTACTCAGACTTGTGTACATTCTTTGTATGTGTTTGTGTTACTTTTCATCATTTTGCAAGTCTGAGCACTTGGTTTGTCTTTTTCAGATTTTGAATCTGATATTAATTTTTTGTTTGGATCTTTACTTTAGGTTTTGGTAATTTAGTTGGGCCATTTGTGCCACTCTTTTGGTTATTTCTGTTGCAACCATTTTGTTTTCCCTGTCATTAGGAAACCACTCTGCATTGTTAAGGGTGAGTCCTTAGAGGTTGTAACCTTCGGTTATCAACGATAGGTTTGAAAGATTATCAAAGGAAGCACTTCAATCTACATTTGCAGATAACAAAACCCTTTTTCATGATCGTTGCTGTGCTCCTTAAAAAACCTTTCTGTAAAGCTTGTTTTTCTGGTTTTCGACTTGTGTTTGATTTTTTGACTTTGATTTTGTTCTGCACTGTGGTGTGCTGTGCTGGTGGGAACCTGGGACATGAACCCTGGTCTCCTTACTGTGAGTCTGCGTGTTCAGACCAAAATGTCTATCTATCTATCTATCTATCTATCTATCTATCTATCTATCTGAAGAACTTCTATAAAAAGCCAAATCCCCTGTGGATAAAAAAAATTCTATCTATCTATCTATCTATCTAAAAAATACAAAACAGCACCATACTTAACACCTAGTCCTTTTCGATGGGTGTAAGAGCTCTGAACCAGCTCTGTATTAAAGTGCTAGATACACAATTTACATGCTTTGTGTGAGGGATTATGTACAATTCAGCAAACACAGCATTTGTTTTCAAAACATGTTAATTGACAACATTTATAGTGATAATTAAAATATAGAGTGGTGCAATACCCGTTTCAACGCGATTATTTGTCAGCAAGCACACCAGCTGTAGAAATATTGAAATAAGTATGCTACTACATAGAAATGTCTTGCATGGTACTCACTGGTAAAATATGCTGTATAAAGTAAAGTGTGCTTGTTTCTGACTTATTTTATAGATCTCCTTGAAATGATGTGCCCATCCTGCCTTGAAGTCATCACAGATTGACCTGAAAGTGCATTGTGATCCACACTTTTAAAATTAAAGGTGCCAGAGTGGCTCTGCAGAATGATGCCATAGAGGTACCTTATTTCCAAAAAGACCCATCCACGTTAAGGTTCCAGAAAGAATGTTTATTTAGATCTGTAACATGGTCCATACTGTAAATCACCATGAATAAAAGGTAACAGATTTGTAAACTATCAAAGGTAATGATTTTAAAAGCACTGTCATTGCACATGTACAGTAACACGGACTAAGTCCAGGTTTTCTTAATCTGTTCATGTCCTACTAGGTAGCCTACCATACATTATTTTATATTAAAGATTTTTTTTTCTACTTAATAAGATGTTTTTCAAAGCACAGAGAACTAACTTCATATTCAAAGAATACTTCCCAGAATGGTTCTACAAGGAACCAGACAACCCAGTAAAAAGAACCTTATAGTGCAATTAAAGACCCAGTTCTTTTAAGAGTGTAGGGAGAATCAAACCCAGTCTAGAATTTATTTTTTATTTCAATGTATGTTTTTAAATAATGTACATCCCATTTGACATCCTCAGAGAGCTGCATATTTACACATAAGGAAAGTAAATAAAAGGAAAATAATCTTATGGCTCTAAATATTTATTTATATATAGTGATGGACAGCCAGGGCTCTTATCTATCTGGGATTGAAGAACCGGGGAAGAGAGCATGCACAGAGCATTATCTCCCCTGGAGTTCTAGATGGCACCCCCCTGGGTTGCAGCCTTGCCTGTGATTTCCACAGGGCTCCATGGGACTTAGAATTCAGCATAGCCCTGTTGGGTTCTATGAGTGCTGCCAGGGGGTGCTGCGGAGCCCTACTTTGTCAGGCTTTTGCCTCACCCGGAACTGCTTCTTGACCATGTTACAGGCCAGCAGAAGTACTCCTGGGTGCCGAATAAAAGGAACTCGCTGCTACTGCTCCAGGAGCCAGAGTTGGGAGGAAGTTGAAGAAGCTTGCTGGAGGCAGACTGGAGGCAGAAGAAGGGAGAGAGACAGAGACAAGGACAAGGTCAGGTTGGGGAGTATGCACCAGTACAGCATGTTGCTGCACTCACCACTTGACAAAACAGCTCGGGATCCTGGTTGGCAACCCCCCAGACAGACATACAGTCCAGTTCCACCCTCCGGAAATGACCATCTATCTCCCACAGCCAGGTGTTACGTGGGTGACCCCTTGGCCTGGTCCAGCCACTCAGGTCCCCAACAATGAGGATTCTGTGAGCCAATCACCGTCAGGGAATCGCACCACATGGCCGTAATGCCATTATTGACGCTCCCTCACAATCCAGGTAATGTGCCTCATTCAGGACTCCATGAATAACCGCTGATCCAACACAAAGTCAAACCAGCAGTACCCAAGGAGCCCAGTCTTCATCTCAGGTCACTGGATAGCATCTATGTCTCGTCACCATATAGCAAAACAAGAAGCACCAGGACTCTAAAGACTTTGATCTTTGTCCTTTTTCATAGAAATTAGAAGGGCTACAGCAACCTCATGACCGCCCATGCTCTCCCTATTCATCTACTGACTTCATAGGAAGAGTCACCAGAAACATGAATGTTCCTGCCGAGGTAAGTAAACCTCTCAACAAGGTCGATACTCTCTCCGCAAACAGACACACTGCTGATGGCTGTGCCCAAGAGGCCATTAAAGGCCTGAATCTTGTTTTTTATCCAGGACACTTGCAAGCCCAGGCACTCAGACTCCTTAATCAGTCTCTCGAGAGCCCGATCAGAAGACTGAAGACAAAGTGCTGTTACATTGTGCTTGGTGCTTATTGTAACTGGGCTGTGCAGGTGGGAAACGAGAGAAGAGTTTCCCATAGCCAAATAAAAAATAGTGTGTTGTGCTGTCTGTGTCAAGTTTGGGAAGCTGGTGTGCCACCTGCAGGCTGTTTATTTATATATATATATATATATATATATATGCAAGACTATGAATCACTATTTCTAATTGTAATTTTTACATACTGTTTTGAGTTTTTGAAAGCACTTTTCAATTTAAAATAATTCAAAAGGTTTTTCTTTTGTTCTTGGTGGATTTTTTCCTGATACTTTAAAACCTGTACAAACTAATCTGAAGTCTTTTATTTCACAATCCCTCTATATCTTGTATATCTGAGATATTCAAGCTGGAAACCCTGACTCATTGGACTTTCTTTACAGTCCTGCTGTTGAGCAGTGCAACATGGGACAGGTGAAGAAGAAGCAACAGCAAACTCCTCTGGCCATTAAAATCTAAATTTTAATGAATGTTTATCTAAGGTGCCTATGTCTTTGATATTTTATTTATTTAGTTATTCATTTGTAATATAACTTTAGTCATTTAATGTAATGTTAATTTAAATGTTGAGTTATGATTTACTTCTGAGGCTACCTCGGATGGTATTGTTGGTATATTTATCTTTTCATTGATTTGAATTATAGAGTTCCTTCTTAGACTTGGCTTTCTTAATTTAATCATTTTAAACTGCTTTTATCCTTGCTTTTCTACTCAAGGTTGAAGGTTAAATGTTTCTTTAAACTTTTGCCTTCTGTGCCTTGTCTATTTGTGTATTTGCCCATTCTTCCATGTCCTCCTGGATTTTCTTCAGCTTTCCTCCCCATTGTATTCTCCTAATAGTAGAGATGTGGCAGATTTGAAGAATGAAACCAGGAGTCAAAAACATAGTGAAGAAAATGGGCCAAGGTTTGTAAACCAAATTGAAATGTCTAAGCCAAAACAGAAATTATCATAACCAAAAATCCCATAGATAAATACTGAGATCTGGATACCCTCAATCACAATGTAAATTATGCTAGACATTTGGTTTGAATCATCAGTCTCGGACACAAATGAAGTGTGTGGTACTGACTTTTATACTGTCACAGTGTTGCTATTGGTTGCGCCATGTGCAACATTTTAAAATTGCCTACAATTTGTGGTGCCCATAGAAAAAGAAACATGGCACCAAAGAAGAAATTAAGGCAATTCAGCCTCTTCAAATTGTAAACAAGGGTGAAGAACAACATTGGAAAAAAATAAAACTTAAATCCGATCATAAACTCATTCCAAACTTGTGCATCTTAGGTTGGTTGGTGGCTTTAACTAGGGATGTTGTGGGTGAGTGCTGTGACAGATCGAGGTTCGGCCTCAAGCTCATTTCTACAATGTACCTGATGCTGTCAGAGTAGGCTGCAGCCTTCTATAGGCCAGTAACAGACAAAACAGTCTTGGGAAACAGACTGATGGGTGGAGTAACTGTATTTAGCATGTCTAATGCAATGTTATTATTGTTAACATAAACTTTAATTAAACTTACTAAAACAGTACTTTATTAAACAAAATAAAAACAAAGTTTAAAGGTGGCTGACAAATTAAAGCTAAACTAAAATTAAAACCAGATGCTCAAAAATGAGCTGAAATACAGTAAAATCTGTTGTTTCTGTTTTTGAACTATACCAAGAGCTGATAGACTACTGCTGACCAATGTTCTCTCTGAGGTCTGTACAACTGTGTAGTTATGTGGGCGCACAGAACTTTAAGTTCAGCACACATCGGAGAAGGGTCTAACTGTAGCCTACATCCATCAATGTCAACACCTCAAAAACATCAAGGTCATCATTATGAGAAGTCATATTAATAGTGGAAGATGAAGAAGGATGGACCTGACAGAATAAAATAAGGAGTGAGACTTAGGTGAGTTTGTTGTTACCTTTACTGGGCTAAATGTTAGCAGCATCAGTCCAATATGACAGCTAATTTCTATCTCTCTTCTCTTTTCTGTGGTAGGCCACTGAACATCATCACATTTTACTACTAAGTTGGAAGTTATAAAGGATGCCATCGAGTGAGCTTTTCACAGGAACTCTGGACTACAGTTATACTCATTGTATAGTACAGGGATTTCCAAACTCAGTCCAGGGGACCCATTGTGCCTTCAGGTTTTGGTTCCAACCAGATTTGTAATCAGTGACAACAAATGATAACACTGATCTTATTTAACTTGCTGGTATTTTTTTCCCTCTTCTATTCTACATTTAGAAAAGCACCACAGCATGACTTTTACATTTATAAGACATTTAGAAATATTTCTATTTTTGCTATAGATTTAAATGCTTAACTCTCTTTTGTTGATTTCATTATATTTCGCCCTTTCTCTGTGTAGTTTGCTCCCTTCCTTGTGTCTCAATAATAACAATTAAAAATGAGCAGAGCAGACACACAGGCAAATAACACTGATGGATTAATTAAACAATTAGAATCTCTGGAAAAGTAGAATGAAAATCAAGATGAAATGTTAAAAAGAACTGCTTTGTACATTTTAATTTTTTTTTTCTTCGAAACTTTTCTGATTTCTATATTGTTCCCAAAACACAGAACTTGGGAAATAATAGTTCACTTAATTAGTCCAGGAGTCCAATTAAAAACAGCAGCTGGTTGGAACAAAAACCTGCAGCCACAGTGGGCCCCGAGGACCGAGTTTGGGAATCCCTGTTATAGTAGGTCTGATGGCTTACCATCAGTCATTCCTAAAGCTGCTACTACAATCCACGTCTTCTTGCTACTGGACACCTTCACTGTTGCAGGGTATCACTTGATACCATGGCAGTTGTACATCCTACTTCTGGGACTACAAGCTTGCACCCAATCAACTGTGATCCAGTGACCCTACACCTGTTAGGGGACATCTTCACATAAACTCTTCTTACCTAATGGCTAGAGCAATAACATATATCATGCCAATGCAAAAGCAAACAGATGTAACAAATGACATGATACAACCCAGCAGCACTTAAATGTTAGCAGCATCAGTCCATTATGATAGGTGATTTGAGTCTCTCTTCTCAGATAGTAAAACAGTTACATCTTGCTTACAATCTGCCTGTCCTGCCCTCTCAGGGGTCTGTGTCACACCCACTTGCTGACTCTCTGCAGCTCTCACTCACATGCGTTTGCTTAATCTCTGTATCAGTTGACTTTCAGCTTGCTTGCAATTATTGTTCGATCACTTCATCGGCAGATGTTCACAACTAGCGGCAGCATGTTCACTTGCTTTCAAGGTGAGGTCTCCAGCTTGAAACCTTTTAGTGATGAGCTGTGGTTGAGGATCCAGACAACTGCCCATTAGCCCAGCTTGTGACTTGTGCATGCCTTTAGCTTAACCTTATCTAAAAATGTCTTAGTTTTTTTGATATGAAAATGTATGACAAGCGTGAAATAAGATTTGGGGCACCTTAAGGACAAACATCATATAATTGATGGAAAAAATGAAAACTGTTGAAAATAACAACAAGGTTTTTCTCATACATTAGTCAAATCACAACTGACTCAAAATTTATGAAGAAGCCAGACCGGAAGGGGCGGGGCCAATGGATCATGCCCCAGAAGTGACGTCATTGGGACTGCCGGTTGTGTGATCTGTAGGAGAGAAAGGAGGGAAGCGTTGGGCAACAGTGCCAACCTTCAACTTGGGGTGGAATTACAATCAGACATGCCTTTACAAGTTGGCTGCCAACAACACGTGTGTGACACTAGTCTAACAGCCACAAATAAAATCATCACCACACACTTGTACAGTAGAACCTCGAGATACAAGTTTAATTTGTTCCAGCATTGAGCTCGTATAGTGAATTTCTCATATCTAGAACAAACTTCCCCATTGAAAATAATGGAAATAATGGAAATCCAGTTAATCCGTTCCGCACCCCCAAAAATATCAACATAAAAAGCAATTTTCCTAACAAATAACACTGATAAATAATATATACTGTAGTTTACCTTAAATAAATAACACTGGTAAATAATATAACTGTAGTTTACGTTTATGAAGAGTCCTGGCTGGCTTCAGGGAGACAATAGGGAGGTGGGGAGGAGGAAACGGGTTACTGTGGGGAAGGAGAGTCCCCCTCTGATTCAGGAAGGCTCTCTCGTGGAATAATTATTTTCACGTTAAATGCAAAAAAAACAATGAAATCACAAGCGCACAAACGCGTAGATCCTCACGCTACAGGAGAACAAGGAACACTGAGTGAGCTGACGGGCTGGCAGCGTCAACTTTCGTGAATCCCTGAGTCGAGGCGGATCGGGAAACGTGTCACGCATACCCACAGCCTGGCTCGTGGCTCGTTACGCAAGCCAATGCTCGTATTTAGATCCAAATTTTTCGCTCATACTTTCCTCGTATCTTGAATTTCTCATATACAGAGCTGTTCGTATCTCGAGCTTCCACTGTATATACATATTGTAACAACGCTGACTCTTGCATCACCCGAGGGTGACTTCAGTATTCAGTTAGCAGCAGCGCCAGCTGGCATTCCATTTTGAGATGAGCAGCTTTGGCATCTGCAGGGGAGCTTGTAATAAAGATGTTCCAGCCACAGGCTAACAATCGCAATTCTAGTGTGGCTAAAGCATGCGGCTCCTCTAAGTATAGTGAGGTGCCTAGAAGAATTAACCTGTAATGTGAAGGAATTGCATCTCCCCACATCCATAAAGACTAAAGTGTCAAAAGCACTGTGCTTATTCGTAATTAAAACTCAAAAGGGAGTCCACAATGCAACTTGCTGCCCCTCTCGGTCTTCCTGCCTTTCTCTGCCTGTCTGGTGGAGAGGCTGTCCAAGATTCCTACTGCTTACGATTCGTAAAGCAGCTTCCATCTCTCGGCCTTTAACTGCTTTAGATTCCGTCCTCTCAACGTTCAGCACTTGACACACTGGGCATACTTAAACTGACAGACTTGACTTTATCTGTTAGAACTACCATGTGCCATCTTGGGATCACCTTTGTGTCTCATGATCCCTTGCCAGTGAATACATTTGCATTTTTTATTAGGTTTTCAATCAGTGGTATTATAATAAATGATAATATTATTTACAATGCCATTCAGTTAAATCCTCATTAAAAACTTTAAAACACACTTGAGTTGTTCCCCAGCTTTAAAATTGTTTCTAACTTTCATATCATTTTCACTGTGCAATTAACTTTCAGCATTTCTTTTTCTTTTCTTGATACAGACTGACACGGCAATGCTATAAATCCTTTAACTGGACTGTAAAACATTACACGGAATCTGATTTTCTGCAGTGCTCTCTGCCTTGGTGAGTGGAATGCAGTAAAATGTAAAGTGCACCCCCTGTAGAAACTGCACTTGGCTTTGAGTAATTGTTTTAATAAGCCCTGCGATAGACTGGCACACAATCCAGGGTAGGTTTCAGCAACCAGAATAGTCATCAGCCCCTTGCAATTCTGAGTAGAGTATATGGATGTTATTTGGTTCTGATTTTACATAAATGCATTTCATTCTCTTTCATTGTTCACTGAAGAATAAAAATCCTATCATTTTCATACTCAATCACAGGATGCCCACTGTGCTCATGTCACTCAGTGCCCAGGTTAGAAGTGCAGTTGGCCATTTAAGGTGAACTTCACTCTCAATTCAGACATCCCAGAATTGTCTTAAGAATGCACTTGTGGAGGAGCTACTGACTAGTTTTTTAAATAAAAGAGTAAAACAAAGTATGCATTTTACATGTTGAACTCCCATAGTGCTACACCTTCAAAGTAGACTAGACTGTTAGACGGGCCAAATTCCAGTCCTCCCAAATTCTAAAATGATCAATGTGAGAGCCGTGCCAACACTTAACTTTAGAAAGTGCACTGTGATTCTCCTATAAGACAAGATTTGTTCTGTAAGTTGAAGTTTTATTCCAGACAAAAATATTCGTATTTAAATAGATATCAAAGCAACAGCTACTTAGGCTTTGAGTAATCGATATGAAACAAAACAGACTGTGTATAAAGTTATACTTTAATTATCTGAGTTAACATACTTTTCCTATGAACCACTTTATTAAGTTTTAAAGTTGCCAAAACTCTGCTCAAATGGATCTGCCATCCAAAATGTGAGTGTGCTGTACTAAATCTTCTTAAGGACCATCTGGCTAAATATTTGCCCCATTGACAAAAGTGCAACAAACGGGATAAGGATTTTCTCTTAGGAAAGGTATGCAGTGGAAAAAGATGATATATGGGCTACTCTGCTGTAACTAACTGCAAAACACAAGTGAATATTCTGTAATATTAATTTTAAGAGCTGTAACCATCTATATTAGTTACCTTCTGATTTATCAGTCATTGTTCATTTCTGTCTATCAAATAGTGCCTTCTCCATCTATTCTCATTGGTCCATTCTTTATCTATCTATCTATCTATCTATCTATCTATCTATCTATCTATCTATCTATCTATCTATCTAT
>JANRMT010062792.1:400542-419871 GCA_026402145.1 Polypterus bichir lapradei | reverse complement strand
TATCTATCTATCTATCTATCTATCTATCTATCTATCTATCTATCTATTATATTGTTACACCCCAGGATGAAGGAATGAAATTAGCCTCTTAAGGCCAATTGCTGGTGAGGGGTCTAAAATGAACTGTTGGCAACTTCACTGCTGTTTGTGCTCGCCGCTCAGGTCTTTAGTGGTACCACATGCTCCCAGATGCTTGTTCTTTTGTCCCTTCATGCACACCATCTACCTGTGCCTCACCTGGGATCAGAGGCAACCCTTATGCCACACTTTTACCCCAGCTCTCTGTGAGATGACCTGAATCCATGGTCCAATTCGAGGCTGACTGGCAGTGAGACATCAGAGGCAATGGACTTCCGCAGCCAGGGCACGTGTCTGATCAAAGTGCTCTTCTAAATCCTGTATTCACGGACATCCCTTACCTGCTGCTTTACAGTCAGCTTCTCTGGGTATAGGAAAGGTGCTATACACATGTATTATTAATTATTATTATTACTAGGTATTATTAGGTTTACCTTCATGCAGTCCAAAATCACCTGAAGAGCTTGGACGTAGAGATCATTACATTGCTGCCTCCTCCTCCTCCCATAAACCTTGACTTTGAGGTTTAACACGAACTCCACCTACTGTGCCATTATGGTGGTGCAAAGTGGCTGGTCAGCCCTGCCTGAAGCAAGTGGTTGTGAGTGTAATCGAAGGGTCCACCAGAATTAGTGCTAAAGTATGTGTTGCTATTTCATCTAACTAGGGATGTAATTCTCAGTTAAGGTGACCTTCCCCAGGTTTAATTGACTTTTTTTTTTTGATTTTCATTTTCCTCCTACAGTCTAAATATCTGCTATCTATCAGTTTGCCCTACAGGTAGCTGGTGTCCTTTTCCATGGTTCCTTACACGTTTAGGAAATGAACAGGAGGCATTGTAAAACTGTGTGCTGTTTAAACCACCTGTGGTTGTGACTGTGAGCACTGTGTAACACTGACTGCTCATGTGGAAACATCTCTTACACCTCTAGTTAATAAAAACTTAACTTTAGAACTTTTTTCTTTTTTCTGAGAGAGCTCTGCCATTACAAATTGATTCAAACAGTCGAGTGTGTAAATAGACTACAGATAAGCCATATTAACAAGTTTCCTGTTTACCTTCAAGCAGACAGTTAACCTTGACGAATGTCTTCATAGTCTCTGAGAAAATTTCACAGCAGAACAAAGGACTTTGATATTGAGATTCCCAAAACAATGAGGTTGTACCATGAACCAGAGAGAATTAAGAAAACTGCCAAAAGCAATTTATGCAGCAAAGCAATTGTGTGAAACTAATTAGCCTGGTTGAGCGCCCATATTTGATGTGGTTAAGCTGCTGTATACACTTCATGTAAATTAGATGTTGCATAATACAAATAATGAGAGGAATGAGAGATGAAGATACCAGTGACTCAGATGTGCAACCATTACGATCACAGTTGGACCAAACTAGACCACAAGAAATCTGCAAAAGTTTATCTTGATGACACTAGTGGACATTTTACAAGACAGATGGAGTACTGTTAGTTAGAACTATTCTCTTTGTACAGGCCTCTGTAATTATGCCAATAATGAAAGCAATGCGAAATTAAGTACCATAACATGTTGTAAAATGTATTGTGGCCTTGGAAAGGGAGATAATTACATAAATGAATGGTTTCAGCAAGGGTGGCATGGTGGTTAGTGCTGCAACTTTTCTGATCTAATATTCTGGATACAAATCCCATATCTGGTTATTGTCTGTGTAGTGTTTACACATTCTTTCCATGTCTGCATGTCTGTAGATACTCTAGTTTTAATTCCCATATTCCAAACATGTGCAGGTTAGAATAATTACCAAGTATAAAATGGCCCTATGGGTGTGCACAGGAGAGGACAATGTGATGGTTTGCTTCCTACCTTGCATTCCTGAATTGTGTTAAGCGGTTCTGAGAATGTTATCTTGCTCTCCAACCTGTCTCCCTCAGCAGATTTAATACAATGAATGAGATACAGACAATATCCAACCCGCTGAATCCAAACAGGGTCACGGGGGTCTGCTGGAGCCAATCCCAGCCATCACAGGGCACAAGGCAGGAACCAATCCTGGGCAGGGTGCCAACCCACCGCAGGACACACACAAACACACCCACACACCAAGCACACACTACGGCCAATTTAGAATTGCCAATCCACCTAACCTGCATGTCTTTGGACTGTGGGAGGAAACCGGAGCGCCCGGAGGAAACCCACGCAGACACGGGGAGAACATGCAAACTCCACGCAGGGAGAACCCGGGAAGCGAACCCAGGTCTCCTAACTGCGAGGCAGCAGCGCTACCACTGCGCCACCGTGCCGCCCTACAGACAATATACCATATAAAAAAATAATAAAATAAAGATATCCAAAAGCCTTCTCTACAAAGTGTTTTGGCTGTTGGTAATGATGCCCCATTGCTACTAATGACTACAGCAGGTTGTGATGAATTACACTAGAATAATACTTAAGCTGGTGTCCAAGGTTGTGGATATTGTGAGAAAATCTCCTGTGGTGTTATTTTTCAGGAAGTCAGAAATAAGCTTATTGACTTATGTATTGGGTTTCAGTATTTCATTTCAGTTTGGCTTTGACCTTTGAGGGACTGACCTTCGTTTTCCTCTTCATTTCCCAATAATCTTTGTTCTTGTTGCTTTCACCTTGGCAGCACATTCAAAATGATATGATTAGAAACTTGAGTACTTAATAATTAGCTTCAGCTAGTTAAGATTTCTTTTCAGTTAACGGCATATTTTTAACTGATCACATAACCAATAATATTATTTACACTACAATTTTTACAGCAAAAACTAATTAGAACCTTATCATCGTAATCTATAATAGCCTGGTTAAAAAACATATTTACAGCATTCACAAATACTGTTTCTTTCAACTAAAATAATAACGTTAAATCTCACAATAATGCAAGCAAAGTCATTTTAGCAATAAATAATGTGTAAAAGGAGAGAAGCAACATAGACAAATGTTTGAGGCCCATCCGTGGCCCTGTATAATGTAAAGCAGGTTGAAATAAGTGGGTCTTTTCCCAAAGACACAAGTCCAACAAAGAGCTAACTGAAAAAGGTTGAACTTCTGGTTACATGGATTCCAGGTAGGAAGGGGCGGGTCCAGGAGGACAGACAACATAAGTGACGTCATTGGTGGAAAGGCCATCAGTCTTCTATTCTGAAGAGGAAGGAAGAGAGACAACAGAAGAACACAGCGCCAGCCCCTGGTTCGGCAGGTAATTACCATCACCAGGGCCCTTAAATGGTCTCCAAGTGCATGCACATGACAAATGATTTACCATTTTAGTAATATTCAATATGGATCCCATTACCTGTGATTCCAGGGTTTCCCATAGCTGCCATTAAATCCTTAAATTTGGGACATCGATAGATGAAAAACCGAAATGGAATGGGTTCAAAATTTGAGAAAGTGTGAACCTCAGAGATGCTGAGTTTGATGAGCAGTGAGATGAGTGTTTAATCTGTATAAATTAATAGGAACAGCTTTACACATTTTTGAGTGGAAAAAACTGTGGATGTGGGTGCTCATTTTTCATTATTGTTTTTTGTGCTTGATATTTTTTTTTACTTTTTGTTTTTGATTATTTTCTGTCTGTCCTTCTTGAACCACCTGTGTAAGAAGATGGAGGAAGAAAGTTCTATTCTTTTCTGTTTTTTTCTTATCTCTTTTTGCTTTGGTGGCACTATAATTTTTGTATATCACACCTGCATTTACTTTTCTTGTTTTTGTTCATTTTCTTGCATTGAACTGTGAAAATATTTGCAATATATTACTGTAAATAGTTTTTAGTACATCTGGATGAAACCAGAAATTCCGTTTTTGAACAGTTTTTTTGTATAGCTATCTGTTCTCTCTTCCCCAGTGATTCAATTACTGTCCTGGCTTGGCATGAAACAGATAACTAATTTTAGAGATGAACCAGGAGATGTGTGCAGAAGGTAAAACAAAACAAAAAAAATAAAATATAAACAAAGCCACCAAAACCCAGATGAGAGGCACGAATCAAAGTCAAAACCAGGCAAGACACAAAGATCAATAACAAAGAGAAAGTTTCTTTTTGTGTTTAAAGGATTGATCCTCAGATCGGATAAAGCTTGGTGTATAAATGCTGACCTTTTATCCCATCATGCTGATGAACTCAAAGTCATTACCCTGGAGACCACCATGCCTGTAGAAATGACAGATACGCAAAATAATGTCTAATAAGAAAAAGCAACAAGACCCTAAAATTCAGCCCTAATCATGATAGTTAAAGCTCAAGTTGCCTGGAGTCTGAAACTGTGCTGAGGCGCCATTGCACGAGGCACCATACTACCTCATTCAGAATGCATTAAGGGAAATATACCTTAAATATTTAACCACCATTTGGCTAAACATTCAGACAGTTATAACTCAATTGTCTAGAAATATCATATTGAAAAGGAAGATGATTAACTGGATATCTTTGTTCACACTGTTTCTCCCTATTAGCATCTTTGTAGTGAATGACGAGGCACATTTCTTAGATGCTTTCCCATTGGCTTACTGCATTTGCCTGATTCTAAGATTTACATTATTTCATATTTGAGTGTTCCTGAATACTGTAAAAATGTTTAACAGAAATGATGACTTCTAATTTATGCAATGGGAATGTTCGTACTTGACAGACGAAGCAATATGAGGAGATGTTGGGTTTATCACCTGCACATGCATCATCTTGGTTCCACTGTTTCCACTTTAGTTACTATTTGAATGTAAATTAATTTAGCATGTTAAGTCTGACATTTTGAAATGTCTTCCAGAAGATTTTATTCTGCTGCAGCAGAGAAAGAACACATTATTCCATAAGGTGAGGTGTGTACTACGAGCAGTGCAGGGCAGTGGATCTACTCTAAACAGATTAAACCTAATCAATTGGAGCATACAAAAGATCACCTCAAGTGAAAATCCAACCCTCTCACCCAGGATGGCCAGCCATAAACTTCAATTTAAATACTTTTTCAATGAAATGGTCTGCTTACTTTATTGGTTGTCATAGTTGGTCTAACATGCATAACACAGGGTCTGTAGAATATTAGTAACATAGTCCATTTGCTCTGAGTTGTTGTGCAGGTCTTCTTGTAGTTCTGTGGGATTTTTGCATTCTAATACTGCTGTTATAAAAAAATATAAAATAAAGAACTGGGACATAAATGGGAAAAACACCATTCATTGACAACAGATTCCAATTCAAGAGATGTAAAAAATGACATCGATGGATGTGCTACTGCTAGTTGTTGGTTATGGAGGGTTTGTGGCTAACTGTTGTACTGACTTCTTAAACATCCATCCATCCATTATCCAACCTGCTATATCCTAACTACAGGGTCATGGGGGTCTGCTGGAGCCAATCCCAGCCAACACAAGGCGCAAGGCAGGAAACAAACCCAGGGCAGGGCGCCAACCTACCGCAGTAACAATTTATGAGTAAAATGTAATATACTATAAATACTTTAATGCATTTCATCATAAAATGATAGCAAGTATACATTCAAGTATTCTAACAGCACATAGCTCCAACAGGATAGCTCTTGGAAATTTAAATTAACTTACAAGCCAGTCATTATCTGTAAATATGTGCTCTCTTCTAATTCTCCCTTTTAAAATATCTTCTAACAAAGCTACAGCAGCTATGGTATTTGGGATAGTTTGACCATATTGTGCACTGTTATATTGTTACAGGTTGATTACAATCACGTGCCTTAAATTTGTAAACGATATGCAATTCATTTTGCATTTGATAAAGGATGTGTCATGGATGCGAATATGAAAAGAAAGGGAAAACACACAGAAACAGTAGCACTGCTTTGATGCTGGGTGCCACCTGTTCGCAAAACTGAGCAGAAAAGTACATACGCATATAGTGAGGCTGCCGTGAATATGTACGTGCCTTTATGCCAAGTTAGTTTTTACACATCTTGAAGTGAGCGTGGAAACAGTGTGTGCAACATTTGGTGTTTAAAGCACTGTGTTTGGAAGATGGACAAGTGAAGAAGCTGTCACACCCTGTGAAGTCAGGCCTAGTGCAAAAACTATGGTTTTTGTTATATGCTGTTTTGTTTCATTTTCTGTGTTCTTCCTTTTATTGTGCCATCTTTGAGTGTTTGTTTTTAATGAAATGGAATTTTTGATACATTTGGATTTGGTGACTACAGTTTATCTGGGACAGGGTGGCACAAAAAGGAACATTAAATTACACATAATTTAAAACAGCATATAAGAAGTTGTTGTACAGGTTTGATTCACTAACTGTAACAACTCTGTCACTTTGGTTTCCAACTTCATATCAGATAGAACAACAAGACAAAATTGTATATACTGTCAATGTGAAAATATATACTCACTATAGCAATTATTAATGCAGCAGCAAGATTTCGAAGGAATGCATATCGAACATTCTAGAAGGTTATTCATCAGGTTAAAGAGTAATTTTGAAGAATCCATTAGAGGTAATATTTTCTATAAAGCCAAATTAATCACTTTGACAAGATAATGTGTCTGCTGTCTTGTACAAGGGAGTGGCTGTTCCCTGCAGTATTACACAGTGTAACAAAGACCTGGACATACAGCTCACTATGTTAAATATATTGTTAAATGATTAATTCCTGTAATGAATCTTCAAAGATTCTGGCAAGAACAGTAGGCTTGGAACAGAAGTTAAAAATAAATAAATAAATTATAGAGTATGTGGTCAACTCTTTAAAGGGTTCAATTTGAACAGCATTACAATGTACTATAGTATGTCATTGAATTCATCCATTTTAAATGAAAAATATTTGAGCAGAGTCATTTTTGGAGTAGGCTGTATGTGCTACATTGTTTGTGATAAAACACACATAAATCATTTGTGACCAATGAAAAATAAATAGTTATACAGATGTCAGATGTTTGGCAATTTGAACAGGACACCACAGTAGTATAGTGTTTAGAAGTGCCACCGCAGACCAAAAGGAATCTCAGTTCAATTCCTGTTCCCGATTCTAGGCATCACATGTGATATTTTTCTAGGAACTCAGGTCTCCTCCAACTTGCCGTAATGATAGATTCTAATTTTGCCCCAGCTGTGATTGGCATAAGGATAAAGAGATTCAGAAAAAGTGTTGAGGGACAAGAGTATTTTGACAATTAACTACACATTGTGACATGAAAATCTTATATGGCTACCACATGACTTTCTCCATTTGTACAACAGGAGTACATGGTATGAATTTACTAAACTATATGCAAGCTGCAATAGTACTACTGTGTTTGTAAATTCCGAACTTTAAAAGCTCAAAGCTGAAATTTTGGATGGAACTCAAAATTCACAAAAGTCCTTCTTTCAAAGTCCAAAATCTATATGCCAAATTTTGCGAACTTCTGACCAGTGGTTTGGCTGTTGTTGGTACTAGCTTTAAAAACTTTGAACTTTGAAGCTCGATCCTAAATAGCTGGAATTGGCCAAAAACCTAACCAGCTGTTAAGACCGAAAAGTGCAAGTTGTCAATAGAATTTAATAAAAATCGGTCTGGTCATTCTAGGGTTATAATGTCCACAAAATATTTACAGGCATACAAGCACACAAAGACAAGGACACTCATCTTTTCAAATATAGTGAAAAGACTCTTCGGAGATCTGGTGAAAATCCCAAGTCACTCTTTTCATGAATAACAGCCCAGTTTGCATGGAATGAGACACATGAATAAGAAATGAAGAATGCCTGATGGACCACCGTTATTGCATTGAGTGGCAGAGGTTATAGGAAGTCAGAAGTAAGATAAAGATGTAGGCCAAAATATGGTAAGTCAAGACATACAATGCAAAAACTTAATTCTAAGCAAGTGAAAACTACTGACATCATGAAATTAAATCTTGTTTCCCTTATTGTAAGAATTATTTACTTAACCAAAAATGTATACTTACGATTATTTAGCTTACTTTAAAAAATCTTGTCAAGTAAAATTTGCTTGCCACATTGGAAGATTTCTTTGCTAAATAAAAGCAAAACAACTTCCGTTTTTTGTTTGGTTTTGCATATGCATTTTTGCAGTGTAGATAGTCAGGTTTTAAGGAGTTTAGTAAATTCAAGCTATAGACCCAAATGTTGTATAAGACGAGAGCTTTAAAACAAAGTTTTCTTGCTAAGTCTTTCCATTATTCTATTATTATTTCCATTATTATTCTATGCATGTGGCCATTTTTAATAACCGTGATGTTACAGGTCACATCGTTCATTTTGGATGCTTTAGTTACTTTCGTTTATGTAAATATTGATACATACTTTTATAGTTTGTCTTGTTGGGTATTATACATGACTATTATTTTATTTTGTGATTATTTAGTTTCTGTGTGTATAGTTGTGTTCCACCATGTGTCTTATATTTTGAGGATGAATCCCCAAGGGTCAAAGCCACCCTTACCTTACCGCTGTTAGATTTTCTTGGGTTTTGTAAGCATCGTGTTTCCTTGGATTTTGCTTGGGATTTTGTCTTATTTTGCTCTGTTACTCGGATTGTTCTAGTGTATTTCAAATTAGGAGTTGTTCGCTTTGGATTGCCTTTTTGGCAACTCCTCTTTAAAAAGCTTCTTTTTTGTTTTTTTTTTGGATAATGAACACCCTCTTTTATAAAGATTATTTGTGAACTATTTGTGGAAGACTATAGTCAGAGTTTTCACGGTTCTCTCTTTGCTGAGACACACTTCAAGTTTTTTCTTTAAAGACTCTTTGGTGTTGTTTTGAATTTAAAAGTCTGAGCTACCTTCTGAGACCTAATCAGACCTAAAGCTGCCTGATTTCCTGAGGTGAAGCTTGCTTTGGGGTGAGATTTGTTTTGTGGGCTATTTTGGGTAGCTCGCCCCTTTGTTATTTTTGCTGCCCGAGCAATCACAAGGCCCAGCTGCATCATACTATCATAACTCCACACAAAACTCCAATGCCTGTGCAAACAATACACAAAATAACAGCACCCAAGAGGAAATAAACTCAAAAAAGCAATACAATGATGAAATTAAAATAAAGGGCAAAGTAACAAATAAATAAAAAGAGCATTACTTGTGTAAAACTGACAGTACATTAAAAAATTGTCTTTGAAGTTATTTTATAAGTTGAAGACACATTATGAATGCACTTACGATAGTTCGTATTTTAGTTCTAAGTGTGGCCACAGTACAAGAATCAGCACTTTTAATACCATGACCAGTGCACTGTTCAGTGTTCGTTTCTGCCATGAATAGGCTTTAGTTCCCCGATCTTGAGATAGAAAATGGTCTGGCTATTAACAACATGAACCTTACAGAGGAAACAAAGTTAAAGTGCAGAAATCCAAAAAAAAGATTGAGAAAATACTAAAACAGGAAAATGTTTTAGTGAAGAAACAAGGTACAGTGGAACCTCGGGTCATGAACATCTCGGACCACGTACAAATCAGGTTACGGCCAAAAAGTTTGCCAAACTATTGCATCTGTTCACAACCACACACTCGGGTGACGAAGAAGCCTACCCTTTCGGTTCGTACGCGCTGATGATTTCCGCACATGTTCAGTCTCTCCCTGTTCAGCAAGCGAGAGAGAGAGAGAGAGTGCGAGAGAGTGAGCGTGCAAGCAAGAGAGAGAGAGAGTGAGCGAGCGTGAGAAGGCAGTTAAAGAATGCACCGGGCTTATTTTTAAAGAGACTGCAAGGTTAGTTTTCTTTGTTCAAGGTTTTCTCAGTGTTATTCAATGTTTTTACATTTAGTTTACTATTACACTGTGCATTCTATGGTATAATTAACTATTTTTGTGCTTTAAAATCTTTAAAAAGAATATATTTACATACAGCTCGTATGGTCCAGAATGGATTAATTGTATTTACATACAATCCTATGGGGGAAATTACTTCGGGTCACGACCAAATCGGGTTGCGACCAGAGTTTTGGAATGAATTACGGTCGTGACCCAAAGTTCCACTGTACTAGGATTACCAAAAAATCTAAGTTCTAAAATCACAACTGTCTCTTCCCATTGTAAAATTGTTTTACAGAAAGAAAAAAATGAAAATGAGAGTGATATTATACCCAATATCTACCTTTCTTAAACAGCCAAGGAAAAAAAACAAAACAACAACTTCTTTCTGGCCTTTATAATCCAATCATATAACAACTTACTCAAAAAGAGAATTCTTCTTCTTCTGTTTCTTCTTTTTTGCACAGTATTTGTGGTGGCTAATATCCCAGAGGAAAGTGCGTTAGCACAACCTACTGTGCTGGATTGTGAAGCAGACCCTTTGGACTCTACTTACCCTATTTGATCTTCCTTCATGAATAAAATGTCACTTCAAATGCTATTGCACTTCCATTTATACTACTAAAAATCCTTTCATATTCCACAAAGTGGTTATTCCATCATAGTTTCTGGTACCTTACACATGTGTCACACATATTACTAATCTATATATATTGTCAGGGATGCCAGGGACAACGACCCGGCCAGGGCGCCTTGAGGGACCGGAAGAGGGTCTATGCCTGCCCTGGATCACGTGGGGGCTGCCATCCTGGTTGCTTTGGGGGTCACGGGTAGAGGGCATGGAAGCCCAACCCTGTAGGGACTCATAGTCACCGCCAGGGGGTGCCCCAATGCCTTGGGGACCCTGGACCTCAGCACTTCCACCACACCAGGAAGTGCTGGGGGGAAGAGGAGCAGGGACATCCGGAGAGCTTCCGGGAGAACAGCCAGCACTTCCGCCACACTGGGGCGTGTCCAGGGAGGAGTGCCGGGAAACACCTGGAGCTCATCCGGGATGAAATAAAAAGGGCCGTCTCCCTTCATTCGGGGCTGGAGTCGGGTGGAAGCAGGACAAAGCAGGAGCGAGAGTGGAGGCGGCCCGAAGAGGAAGGCATTGTGTGGCCAGCACTGTGTTGGGGGTTTGTGTGCACTGACTTTAAATTGTAAATAGTATTGTAAATAAACGTGTGGTGGTGATGAACAACATGTCCGCCTGTCTGTGTCCGGGCCGCGTCCACAATATATATAATTATGCCCCCAGTAATTGAAAAATGAAATACCCCAAAATCTCAAGAATGCCTTGTTGGCTTTTGTTGAAATTTGGTGACATTATAGAAAAAGGAACATTAGTCAATACATATTTTTTTATTTGTTGATATTTATTAATATTATGGTAACTTACATTCTCAGCATTGCACTGACAAAGTGCTTAATGCAAATGAAGGACACAGTAGAAGTAATTGGTGGGCCACAAGTAACCAATTGGATGACTGAAGATAGGGCGGTGTACTAGAGAGAAAAAAAAATGTGATCACATTGTGAAAACAAAAAGAGTTCAGAAAAGTTCAAGGAAGGTGCAAAGCTCAGTGGTTAACACTCTTCAGTCATGGTGCTGCAAACTCAGAGGGAGAAATGACAATCTTCGATAGGTGCACTTTAATCTCAAATAGAGAAGCACCTAACATTGTGTCCTGACAATCAAATCTGTTGCTTTGTGCTCCTTGTTCTTTACAATTATATGTGAGTGTAACACATAAGATACGGCACTTCAAGCAGGACTTTGCATATGTTGAGGCACCTACATCATAGAGGTAACTACGTGCTAAATGTGTGAATATATATCTTTTCTGTTTGGAACAGTTTTCACAAAAAAATGAGGCGTATAAGTAATGTTGAACCTAGATAATCTGACACTTTTTTGACATTTAAGTGCCAAAATGAAGAGAATTGTTCATAATGGAAATATTTTGTTTCAAAAGTGTACCATGCAAACTGTTAAACCACTGCATGCAAACATTTATACAACTGTTTAAAACTAAAAGTGCATTAAAGCTCTGCAAGAAGCACGGTTTCAGTAATGTTAAGTCCAGGACACTGATAACCATTAATTACCAGTTTACACTAACACAGCCAGCTATCGAAAGTAAACCATAAGGTAACCATAGTCATTGTGTTTTGTTTATTAAAAGACAAGGCTCTGATTAAAACCATGTGCATTGCAGGTTTTAAAACATGATCAACAGTCAGGGGAACAGAAGTCATCCCCTCCTGTAATTATTCTTCTGAAGTCCTGCAACATTTATCCTATTCCAAATGACAGACAAAACTCGAAATGGATCCAAACCCGGTAGCACTTAATGCAAGCATAACCAATTTGTGGTTGAGTAGAACTATAGAAGTGTGCTTGAAAAAAGGATTCATTATATTGATAGGGGATATACAGTGAAAAGCAAATGCTTCCATTGCTGAGTTTTTAAATGAGTGGGTCTTTCAGTAAAATACTTTCTTCATGAACGGGGACATCACTGCTCATGGCCAGAGTCTGGAAGCAGCGTGTAACAGTGTGATACTATTGAAATACTCCAGTTAACAATATACTAATATTGTTAATTTAATTGCTTTTATATACCAGTACATCAGAACTATCAGGTTACACTTACATTAGCTTCTTAACCTTTGTAAAATAAGACGCCTTGACACAAGACAAAGGTTTGGGGCAGCCACCCGTGTACTTGACCTTGGCTGCAAAACAAGCAAAATATTCAGCACAATAATGTACAGAACGGAGTCCAAAACAGAACTGATCAACAGAGGAAGGGAATGGGTTTTTATAGGGAGGTTGTGGGAAGTGATGTGGTCCTCAGGGCCAGGACAGGAAGTGATGTCTTCAGAGCTGAGGCGGAAGTGACGTTTTCATATTCAGGTGGAATTTCCCATGTCTGGTCTGCAGGGACAAAATAAGAGGGTTGAATGCACCCCACCACCCTCCGGCTGGGCATGGAATTCCTTTCTTTTGGTCCCTGTGGCTGGCTCCCATGTGCACGTGTGTGACACCTTACATTACTGTCATTTAAGATTTTATCATGCGCTTACATTTTTACATATACAGTACATGCAACATTTGTTTTCTCAATACAGCTGAACCCCAAATTAACATTTTAAATATCTAACATTTACCCACATTTTCCAATTTTTTAATGGTGACTGATGGTGATCGCAGATTTTTCAGATGGGACATTAATTTGAGAGAAAAAAAAGAAGTTGTGGCAGGTGCCTGGGGGTGGCACCCAGCCGGGATGCCCGGAAGGACCGGAGGAGGGCTTACACCTCCTCCCCTCCAGACCACGAGGGGGCGACTGCCCTGGTGGCTTTATGGAGCACGGGAACTGAGCTTGGAAGCTCAACCTTATAGGGGCCCGTGGTCACCGCCAGGGGGCACCCCAATGTCTGGAAAGCCCTGGTCCTCAGCACTTCCACCACACCTAGAAGTGCTGGGGGGAAGATGACCAGGGACACCCGGAGTGCTTCCGGGTGCGCAGTCGGTGCTTCCGCCACACTGGGGAATGCCGGCGGAAGATTATCAGGAGGCACCTGCAGCCCATCCGGGTGATTATAAAAGGGTGCGCCTCCCTCCCTTCAGTGGCTGGAGTCGGGAGAGGAGAAGGACAGAGCTTGGTGGAGAGGAGTGGAGGCGGTGAAGAAGGCAATGTGAGAAAGGCCTTGACTTTGGGGGAGTTTGGGGTTGTGTGTACACCTTTGTAAATATATTAGTTGTAAATAAACGTGTGTGGGTTTGAACCAACGATGTCTGTCTGTCTTTGTCTTGGCCAACCTCCACAAAGTGTTTGATTAAAATTACATTTTATTTTATAAATATTTGTATATCAATAAATTATTGTATTTACTGTATTAAAAACAGTGATACGTTTTATGTGTGCTGTATCTTTACTGTAACAAATTAAAAAGGCATATCATTAAACACAAAATGTTTAATTTTTTTAACTAATCCACCAGCTAACAATTCATACTGATTTTTCAAGTGATAGCCTCCACAATGATGCTTGTACTGTGTAAACAGAATACAGGATATGGAGTTGGTGAAACAAGGTGCATTTTTATTGTACTGTTAATTAAAATTAATAATCACAATTTTAATATCAAAGGAAATAATGATTTTGTCAAAATGCACTACTGTTAGAACATTCAGTCATTGTAAATGTGCAGTCTGCAAACATCAATGCTGTATATAATAAGTTAATGTAAACCATCATTTAGTGTTTTCTGCTTTTGATTAACCCCTACAAAACTTTTTAAGATTACAAATCAAAGCGTTACTTTCAAATCTGATTGAAGCTACATTTTTACAAGATGTATTACAGGGTAAAATTATATTTATACCGAAAATTCTCCTTCAAAAAGTGCTTATTTATTTACATAGTACTTCTGATAAATTTGATTAATCAATGGTAATATAACCAAGGCCCATTATCTGAGGGATTTTCCCAGGCAAAGCTAGTCTATAATATTACATTAATTAAAAACAATCTTTCAGAAATGTTCTCACTGGACCTTCATGTCTTAAGAACATCTTCTGTTTTAATATTTTGTAACAGTTTATGTTCTATGGAAATCATAGCCAGTCAGTTGTGCTATGATATTATACTGCTGTGGTTATTTAACATCTCCTCACTTTGTTACATTAACTGCTGATAAGTCTAATTTTTGGGACAAAATGCAGTTGTGCTTAGCTGCAGAACCAACCCTCTATGCTACTTGCTTGCAGCAAAGCAAAGTTTCAAGTGAAATCAGCAACTTGATGACTTGACAATCGTGTATTGTCACACTCGGTAACTGAGTCTGAGACAATGTACTTGTATTTCAAAAATACACCGTTGTGTTTTTGGAGACTTTTACACATCTTATAGATTTGTTGGGTCATTATTGTGTCATTTACAGAATACAGTGAAATTCGTACTTGTATGTATGAATTAAAATGCAACACATCACCACTCTCTGGTGACATGATCAGTGAGTATTATTACCTTGCCTTGACATTTCTGTCTCCCTTACCTGAAACATCTTACATTAAACAGTGTATTTCACAAGCCTTCAAAGACCTCTAGGGAGTCTTCAGATAAAGACACCAAGCATTCAAGCAGAAATCTGTGTCTGTATTTTTGTGGCTTTATAAAAGCTTTCAAAGTTTAATGCAAAATTCAAGAAAAAGTTGTTTGTGACATACCCAAATCATCACTAGTACATAGCTGCATTTCCCACATAACATTACTAGCCCTTTAATTTAAGCTGACAGCGCACGGCTTCTTCACATCGATGGAGCGATCATGTGACACTGTTACGAATATTAATCCTTCTCTGTCAAATCGATAATTTTTTATGAGATTATCATTGTCCAGTGTTTCCAAAACATTTTGCATGCCGATCTCTGTCTGACCACCATTTTGTGGTATCTCCTTGTGAGGTAGGACAATTCATGAATTCCCCTAAATCCTGGTGAATTTAGCAGTTGTTTCCTAAATTAATAAAACTGATAATGTGCTATTACTCTTAGTCTTAAGAGTAGGACCAAACTTGTGTCGCTCTGAGATTTTTGAGTCAGTTAGGACAGTTTTCCAACTCTGAGATGCTCTGTACTGATCTCCAACATTGCTATCCAAAAATTGTTTACTGATAATTTGCATATAATGTTGTATTATTTACCAACTATATTATATTTATAACTTCTTGTATATTGCATTGTGCATTTCACTAAAATTATGCTTTTAAAGAATAAATTGACTTAAATTGAAGTGCCAAGTCTTGGATAGACATGTCATGAATATAAACAGAACAAAATCCTAATATGAGTGGGCAGCTCTGGGGAGTATCTGAACTGGAAGTGAGTTGCCCTGACATAATGCATTTCATTAAACCTCTGTGAAGACAATAACAGATCTTTAATCCACAAGATAATACTACCATTAACATTCAGGC
The DNA here is from genome assembly GCA_026402145.1 of Polypterus bichir lapradei. NCBI lineage: Eukaryota > Metazoa > Chordata > Cladistia > Polypteriformes > Polypteridae > Polypterus > Polypterus bichir. The sequence goes on along the minus strand of JANRMT010062792.1, from coordinate 404,061 downwards.
TGAGAAGTGTTTCAAATAGAACTTGTACTTTTTTCATATGAAATATTGATCTAAAAGTGTGTAAATTAAACTCTTGAATATGCTGCAGGGACATACATGTTTGGTTGTTGTATTAAACAGTGATTGAGTGGGTTGTATAGTATGTCTGGTACCCACATTTACAAGTAAAATGACAGTTGAGACAGTGGGAACTTGAACCCCAGACACAGACAGACACGGACACCAAATGTAACAAAACACACGCATTTATTCTATCTTTTAGTTCCTAGACACAACAGAGTGCATCAATCACCACCATACACAGTTCTTTTCATCTTCCTCTTCTCTTTCATTCTGCCTTCTCCACCCCACTCCTCTAAGTGTTGTCCACCCCGAAAGGAGTGAGGCGGCCTCCTTTATACTGCACCTGGAAGTGCTCCAGGTGTCTCCCAATTGACATCCGGCATCACTTCCGGGTGTGGCGGAAGTGCTGCATATAAACTCAGCTCCTCCTCTGGCATCACCTCTGGGTGTGGCGGAAGTGTTTCATGCCCAGACTCTGGAGCTGTCTAGGCACCCACTGGCGGTGGCCACAGACCCCTGCCAGGTTGAATTTCCAAGCTCCAGTTCCGTGGCCCCGAAGTAAACCGGGGGGCTGCCTGCTCGTCTCCCGGGGTAGGTACTGCTGGTCATATGTCCCTTCCCCCAGTCTTCTCTTCAAAAGGGAATCCCGACTAGGCAAGATCCCCAGCCGTCCATCACAACAGTTAACTATAAAAAGGTCGAATGATTGTTCACTACCTTTTCCATACACTTTCTCCAGAAACTGGGCAAGCGTTAAACTGGAAGCTTCTGGCATTTTAGTCATAAGAATGATAATGGATAGCTTTCATTAAAAAGGCATACTGTATCATGTTTGATAAATAAATCTTTAAGCATCTATCTCCTTAATCCGCTTGGAATCTTCTATGGGAGACTGGGATGAAAACTTATTTTTATGGGAAACACAGTGATGATATGAAGTAAAAGTTAAAATAATCACAATTCTTTATATTTATATAGCACTTTTGTCACTACTCAAAGTGCTTTACATAGGGAGTGGAGAGCCACTTCAACCACCACTACTGTGCAGCACCCACCTGGATGATGCAACAGCAGCCATTTTGTGCCAGTACACTCACCACACATTAGCTATTAGGTGGTGAGATAGTTAGCTAATTAGCAGCAGGAGATGATTAGGAGGCCAAAATGACAAGGCTGTGGTGAGAAAATTAGTCAGGATATTAGGATACCACCTCCTCTTTACAAAGGAGCCCCAAGGATCTTAAAGGACTACAGAGAGTCAAGACCTTGATTTTGCATTATTACAGCACAGTGTCCTCGTCAATGCACTGGGGCAAAGGGATCCTCATTCAGAGCACAAGGTAAATGCCCCCTGCTGGACTCACCAACACCTCTTCCAGTAAGAATCCAAGCTTTTCCTAAATGGTCTCTCATCCAAGTACTGGCCAGGCCCAAACTTAGCCTCAGGTGGATTACCAGTTCTGAAGTGCATATGGTATACATACCCTAAGTGGAGTGGTGGCTTGGAGGCTAAGGATCTGTGCTGGTATCCAGAAGGTTGCTGGTTCAAATCCCTATCACTGCCAAAGAGATCCTATTTTGCTGGGCCCTGCAATTGCTCCAAGGGTGCTGTACAATGGCTGACCCCAAGGGGTGTGCAAAAACTAACAAATTCCTAATACAAGAAATTGTATAAGGCAAAATAAAGAGCCAAAAAAAATCTTTAATATTCAGATCTCTAACAAAAGTGAAGTTATTAATTGAAAAGTATTGCCTTTCCTCACTTTGTTGTCCATTCATTTTAGTCATATTAGTGAAGAGAAACCCTTGAATCCATAAATCCATTAATAATAATAATAATAATAGTATAAAGGTATCAGACAAATAAGGAAATATAAATGCAGAATGAACAGACACATTGACAGAAAAAATGAATAAATAATGGACTCTCTGGACCCGCATTAAGGCCTTTTCATAGAGAGTCTGCACTCCACCACATTGGTAAAAGCTAAGCTAGAATCATAAAGCCCTAGCTTAGAAAGCTTACTCTGAGAATTGATGCATCATGAACTGACACTATGCTGAACCCTCAAGTCTTTATCGTGATCCTTGCTTAGATGTTTTAAGAACAATCAATAGCAATATGTGGTGTTCATTATCCTGGTGTCTCTGTTGTTAGGCGGGTTGTCTTGCGGGTAAATGCAGACAAAGGCCATTTATCTGTTCTCATCCTCTTAGATCTGAGTGCCACATTTGATACCTTTGATCACAATATTCTTAGAAATCGCTTTAGTCAATGGGTGGGCCTCTCTGGCAGTGTCTTAAATTGGTTTGAATCCTACCTGGCAGGTAGAAAATTCTTTGTAAGTTGTGCTAATTATACTTCAAAGACCCATAATATTCTATATGGAGTTCCACAAGGCTTTATTCTGGGTCTGCTGCTCTTTTCGATTTACATGCTTCCGTTAGGGCAGATTATCTCAAGGCATAATGTGAGATACCACAGCTATGCTGATGACACACAACTGTATTTATCAATAGCGCCTGACGACTCCTATTCTCTTGATTCACTGATACAATGTCTCACTTGTGTTACCAAATAGATAAGTAGTAATTTTCTCAAACTAAACAGAGAGAAAACAGAAATTTTAGTGATTGGCAGCAATGGATATACTGAGGTTATCTATACTAATAAAAGGCAAAGCCCTCACTCACTCACTCACTCACTCACTCATCACTAATTCTCCAACTTCCCGTGTAGGTAGAAGGCTGAAATTTGTCAGGCTCATTCCTTACAGCTTACTTACAAAAGTTAAGCAGGTTTCATTTCGAAATTCTACATGTAACGGTCATAACGGTCGATAACGGTCGACAACGTCCGCCATGTTGAATTTTCTTATTTATGGCCCCATTTTCACGAAATTTGGTAGGCGGATTCCCTGCGCTAACTGAAACTGATGTATGTACTTATTTCGATGGTATGACGCCACTGTCGACCGCCATATTGAACTTTCCAACGTCACTAATTTTCCAACTTCCCGTGTAGGTAGATGGCTGACCCCATCTTCACAAAATTTGGTAGGTGGCTTCCCTACGCTAACCAAAACCGATGTATGTACTTATTTTGGTGGTATGACGCCACTGTCGGCCGCCATATTGAATTTTCCAAACATCACTAATTCTCCAACTTCCCGTGTAGGTAGAAGGCTGAAATTTGGCAGGCTCATTCCTTACCGCTTACTTACAAAAGTTAAGCAGGTTTCATTTTGAAATTCTACGCGTAACGGTCATAACGGTCAACAATGTCCGCCATCTTGAACTTTCTTATTCATGGCCCCATCTTCACGAAATTTGGTAGGCGGCTTCCCTGCGCTAACCGAAACCAATGTACATACTTATTTTGGTGGTATGACGCCACTGTCAGCCGCCATATTGAACTTTCCAACGTCACTAATTCTCCAACTTCCCGTGTAGGTA
>JANRMT010062792.1:322403-400532 GCA_026402145.1 Polypterus bichir lapradei | reverse complement strand
CTTCCCGTGTAGGTAGAAGGCTGAAATTTGGCAGGCTCATTCCTTACAGCTTACTTACAAAAGTTAAGCAGGTTTCATTTCAAAATTCTACGCGTAACGGTCATAACGGTCAACAACGTCTGCCATGTTGAACTCTCTTATTCATAGGTAGAAGGCTGAAATTAGGTACTTATTTCGCTGATATGATGCCACTGTCGGCTGCCATATTGAACTTTTCAACGGTCTTTGTTACTTATGGGCCCATCTTCAAGAAATTTGGTACGCGGGTTCCCAACGCTAACTGAATCCTACTTACGTACATATATACGTCCATAGCCTGCAGCTCGGTCACCGTGTGAGGCGGCGTTGGGTCCCCCATCCCAACGCCTCCCACGTTGTTGGCTGCCTGCCTATATAAGGCCGTCTGTCGCTCCAGTCTCTACATTCCCTTCCTTGCTTCACCACGGTATTCACGTCTCCCTGCTGATAACTACAGCCTTTTTATTTAATCCACGGCTTCTCTGCTGTTTTATTGTTCATTTATTACGATTATATTTATTGTATAGGTATTTTAGACTTACTTTACATTGTTCAGGTACCCATTTCCTTTATCATTCCAACCGTACCCCCATTAACATGTCTATCGAGGTAATCACCATCGATCAAAGAACTGTCACTTACCAAGTGGTTTCCATGCCCGGAGATGGCACCTGCCTTTTCCATTCTCTTTGTTACATATTGCACAGCCATATCAGGCTCACTATTGATATCCGGAGGAACATTGTGTCTTATGTATTGAATGACTGGGACAGGTTCAAGGTGTGGACTGATGACGGTACAGGAGATAATTATACTACACAGGAGCACTGGAAGAGTGAAATGCTTAAGTGTACCGAAATGGCCAAATATTTTACACCTTTGGACAACCGCCAATGCCTCTTAAACATCTTAGCTTCACAGGTGACGATTTCAGTAGTGGACACTTTGATGTTTAGAAATGTTTAAACTCTCAAAAGCTGGATGTGAAGTTATCAATGAAACTGGTTGTATACTTACAACGCTTGACAGATGCCGAATGTCTCTTCAACACAAGTCCTACAAATACTGTCGTAACTGAAACAAACCATGAAACTCAAACCGATTATGACAGCAGCAATCCAAGCTGTGAGATTTGAAACAAGATTACTGTTCACATGGCCAACTGTAAGTTGCATGCTCAAGAGTAAGCTCAGCGCACAGCTACAGCTTGGTCATATTACAACTGGAGGGCCGAACTGACAACGTGGCATACAAAGAGATCCTTAACAAATAATTATTGGTATATTTTCCCTCAGTTTAAAAAGGTTTAATTTTCTTCTTAATAAAAATTTTAAGGCAGTACTTCACCGCTGCGAAGCGCGGGTATTTTGCTAGTTAGAAATAAACTTGATGTATTAGGATTAAAAGTCAAGACGGAGGTAAAGAACTTAGGGGTAACTATTGACTCTGACCTGAATTTTAAATCGCATATTAATCAGATTACTAGGGCAGCATTTTTTCACTTAAGAAATATAGCAAAAGTTAGACCTCTTATAACATTGCAAGATGCTGAAGAATTAGTTCACGCTTTTGTTTTCAGTTAGCTAGATTACTGTAACGCACTCCTCTCAGGACTACCAGAACAAGCCATCAACCGACTGCAACTAGTGCAGAATGCAGTAGCTAGAATCTTAACTCAGAAAAGAAAATCTGAGCACATCATCCCAGTTTTGATGTCTCTACACTGGTTACCTGTGTCATTTAGAATTGACTTTAAAATACTGCTTATGGTTTACAAAGCCTTAAATAATCTCGCTCCATCCTACAGTATATTTCAGAATGTCTTACACTCCAAATCATAACCTTAGATCTTCAAATGAGTGTCTACTTAGAATTCCAAGAGCTAAACTTAAAAGAAGTGGTGAGGCGGCCTTCTGCTGTTATGCAACTAAAATCTGGAATAGCCTGCCAATAGGAATTCGCCAGGCTAATACAGTGAAGCACTTTAAAACACTGCTGAAAACTCATTACTTTAACATGGCTTTCTCATAGCTTCATATTAGTTAAATCCTGATGCTCTCTATATTCAATTAATTATCATTATACTTCATGGTGACTCCAAAATCTGTACTAACCCTTACTTTCTCTTCTGTTCTTTTTCCAGTTTTCTGTGGTGGCGATCTTCACTACTACCACCCAATCAAACCACCGTGATGTCCCTACATTGATGGATTAAAGGCCAGAAGTCCACATGACCATCATCATCAAATTTCTTCCATGCGAACCCTGAATACAATGAGGACTGATCATTTATGTTAGGTAGAATGCCTAGAGGGGGCTGGGTGGTCTCATGGCCTGGAACCCCTGCAGATTTTATTTTATTTCTCCGGCCGTTTGGAGTTTTTATTTTGTTTTTTCTGTCCTCCCTGGCCATCGGACATTACTTGTATTCTATGTTAATTAGTTTTCCCTAATTTTAATTATTTATTTTGTCTCTTTTCTCTTTCTTCAGCATGTAAAGCACTTTAAGCTGCATTGTATGTATAAAAATGTGCTATCGAAATAAATGTTGTTGTTGTGTTTCACCTGAGTGTGTTAAAGGCATGCAAAGATTCCTGAGGATTATTGTGAGTCTAATAAAACCAGGAGATTATCCCAGTGTCAAAAGCCAAGGCCAGGACAAGCAATGGTTATAAAAGCCAAACAAAAGTGAGAAACCAAAGGGGCAATACAAAAATGAAAGTCAAATGCAGAAAAGAGAACATATTTCGAACACAACTAGAACACTACAGTAGGGTCTTCTTGTTATAAAGCTATCACTAAGAATTGAAAAGAGTTTTAAATTCACTCATTAAATAAACGACACCCTACTTATTTTGTCACTTCCTATGACAACAATAGAGCAACAATCACAGACAAACAAAAAAATAATGAGGTGTCACATAAACCAAAAAGAAAAAGATGATAATGAAAATAAACTTTTTCTTGTCAAGATCAATTATAAAAATAACTTCAGATATAGATTCTTTATATGTCAAAACCCCAAAAACAGACAAAAACACACATATACATCAAAATAAATACTACACAGTGAAGCAGAGGAGGCAATGGCTTGTGTTGTTAAAGAATGTGTGCCTCATGTTCATGCAAAGGTAGCCACACAGAAGAGAACTACAGAATAAAGTGAGAGCTGATTCAACTCAATTTATTTTTGGATTGTGTTCTTCATTCGGCACAGGCTGAGAACACTCGCACAAGTTTTAGCTCAATCAGAAATGACAAAAATGATTAAATGATACATCATGTACATACATCAGTAAAACAAAACAAACTTTCAGTCTGATTAATATAAAATGTAGACACTATTTTAATTAAGACATGGCCAGTTGAAAATGTAGGAGAGCAAAACAAAGCTCCAGTCGGCGGCATCTATTTGCAAAACTCTTTTCAACTTAAAGGACTCGTGAGATCTTCTGAGGTTCATGTCTGCATTCAGCCATCCTTATTTGTCACTGTTGAAGCGAAAAATATGCACTGTGAATGAAGGCTCTAGGAGTCGGAGGATAGGCAAACAGGGAAATTAGTTTTATTGCAATAAACAGTAATACAGACTCAACCCAATTAGGCCAAACTGAGCTAGAGCCCAGAACAAGCCAAAATTCACAGTTTAATCATTTATCATCTTGACCTCGCTCGTAACAAAGCATTTGCTCGTAAAAAAGCATTTGCTGTCTATTCTGACTCACTACTCCAGCTAGCTTCTCATGGGCCCTTTCCTGGTCACCAATATTGTTCTCAGCTTATGTCTTACTTTCATTCTTTTGCTTCCGTATGGCCTTCAAACAACAGGTGTTCCCCTGTTCCCTCTTCTCTGTCCTCAGACAGTTTCTGTACGTCATTCTCTTCCTTCTCTGTCTTTCTGAGTTACTCAATATTGGTGGTTTTTCTCTGAGCTTTAACTAAGAAAGAAATATGGCATATGCCTATATTTAACTATTTACTTAACATATCTAATTCACACTAAGTTTTAATGCTTACAATAGGTCTTACTAAATTAATATCTATTTGTGCTAATACATGAATTTTTATTTTCCATATGATTTATTGATCGGATAGTTTTTTTGAACCAATTTTCGCACTCCACACTGATCTGTACAGAGTGTCAAACCATTTCATGGGCCTATTAAATCGTATTTTTTTTTCATTTGTTATACAAGACTATTGTTAAATTCACTTGCTAAGCTGACATCTGCAAAGCAAATATGGTGACTTGATTCCGTTAGTTATTCTTTGATTAGGTTGTGCAGTCTTCCAGTGAAATCTGAGAGACCCGGTGTTCCCAAGGACACATTTTTCTTTATGGAGGAGTGTAACAATGCATTTTTATTTTCTCTCTTTTAAAAGTGTGTACAAAAGGAAAAACACCGGACTTCCCCTTTCTACCAGTAAACACTAGAAAAAAAATAAAGAAATAATAAAAAAAAAAAATTAAAGGAACCCTGATCCCCCACGTAGTGGGAAAGTAAATGAATTTCCTAGAACCAGCCAGCATGCCACCAGTTTGTAAATTGTCGAAGTTTGAAAGTAGTGAATTAGTTGGCCTCTAAGTAATATTACATATTAAACAATATAATTTTAAGAAAGGGTTTTGTGAATGAAACCTTGTAGGTTTAGGAAAAACAAATAAACAAAAGAAGGTCAAGGAAAACTTTGGTTTTAATCAAAGGCTTCATGCATTCCTAGGAAGAGTGCTGATTTTAACTAATTATCTCCTTGGACTCTTCCCAAATAGGATGTTCTGACAAAGACTACAGCACAGCCTGCCTTTGAACCTTAAAGCGGTGCTATGGCTCTTAACAAGATCCACTACAAAGCTCTCTATGACAACTTTATCCAATGGATGGCGGCAGGGCCCGCTTGCTCGTGTGTGTTTTGCCTTTTCGCATGAACTGGATGATTATCTTTTTTTTCCATTTTAATGCTCACCACATTTCATCAACACAACATCATTAGGTTTCATATTTTAGGAGAATGTTTAACGTTTCTGGTAACCACTATGGAAAGAACAATATGTGTTTACAGCACAGCGGTAGGCTGATTGCAGAGATAATTCTCAAGTTTAGAAGGAAATGCACAACAGAGTTCTTATGTTTAAGAGTGATAATTCTCTGTGATCGGAGATAGCTCGTTCCATCAGGAGATTCACCATGGCTGTTTGTTTGATGTTACCAGAGCATTAACATTTTAATAAGACATGGCAAACAAGGACATTTTAGGAAAAGGATTTAAATAATCACTGCCGGATGCAAATATAATTGCATGACAGTATTAATTTTTTATTCTTCAGGCATTAGATGATGCCAGACCTCCATCAGTCCATTTTCCATGCCAACTGATGTCATAGGAGATCTGGAGCCTATCTGACAGTAATGTGGACAACACAGAAATTCACTATGGATAACATTTGGGATTACTTTATTGTTTCAAAACCATTTAAAATACACAACAAACATCTATTTAAACAATATTAATTTGAATGTACATGATTGTTTGACAGTATTTTGTTCTGCATTTTTGCAAGAAGTTTCTCTTTTTTAGCATCTGGTCAATGTGTAACAATCATAATTACTAGCATATTACTAATTATTGTAATTTATCATATATGTAATGTGAAAAATTCAAGAAAATCGTTTCAATGGCATGATGGTAAAGTGATTTGTCAAAGTAATAGCACATCAAACAATACTAAAGCAAACAAGGCCCTTCTTAGTAATTGTCGCCCTTGAGGGTCTAAAGACATCTTCATTGTTTGCAGCCTGTAATGTACACCCACTGTTCCTAACTTGGTGGGACACATATGTAATTAATCAGTTATTCAAACTTTATTTCAAATACACCATCACAAGACACTTCACAAAACAAGCATGACTGCAGCATGATATAATAATCAAATGAGATTTAGCACTTGCAATCAGGTCTGAAGAAGGGTCATGCAGTTTAAAAAGCACATGAGGAATTGACATTGTACATTAATACCTATATAAAATAAGACTTGAAAAACAGATTCAGACACACTTGTAATCATAAGAAACTTGACAAATGAGAGAAGAGTATTCAGTCTGTCAAGCATGTTTGTTTAGCTAATAGCTATGCTGAATTCACTCTGATGCTGCTAATATAGTCTGTCTCTCTATGACTATAATTTGGATTAAACATTTTTAGACAAAGGATTGAACTCCCAAAATCAGTTTCAGTAACCTTGTAGGTCTTAACCAGTATTTGAACTTTCAAATCTTTACACCAGCTTTCATGAGCTTAGCGTGTTAAGGTTAGAGCATCATCATTATGTGTGCAATAGTTGCTGGCATGTTGTGGAGTTGTTAACTTCAGATTCTTTTGAGAGGATGGCACACTTCACCATGTGTCCAAGTAGTTATTGTTCAGCCAGAATTGGTGTCCTTGCTCAATTTTATTCTATGTTTATTTTATGGCTTTGTCATTTGTTTTTGTCTTTTTATGTTGGTATTTTTTATATTCATGTAATTTTATGATTTATGTTTATACTGTAGTGTTTAAGAATTATTTAGTGTTGCGCCTGATCCATATGTGATATGGATATGGTGTTGTGGTATGGACTCCCAAACATAGCATGATGGATGTGAAACCTCCACAGATAGCTTTTCTGGCTGACCAGACTTCCTTTAACTGCCTGGACAAGAATACCCTAATGGGGCTGAAACTGAGCTCCAGGGGCCTGCCTTGGGCCTTGCAGCTCCATAAAGGATGTTAGCCTTTAAAGGAAGCTTAAAATTCTAAAAATATGTCAAAAGCCCCACCAGGGTCAACATAAATCTTGGCCTGTGAATCAAAAGGGCAACAGAACTTTATATATAAAAATAATGGATTTATTAACAAAAATTAGAAAAGTAAGAGGAAAATCTCCACAAAGCAAAAGAGGCCAAAAAGGAGATGCATTAAAGATAATCCTTAATAAACAAAGTCCCAAAACGCAATTCTGACACAGGATTCAATAAACAGAGCAAAATCACAAAAGCTTCAAAAACAAAGAAATGACAATACTCCCAACACACCTTCACAATAAAATGTTCTCCTGCTCAGGCTTCCTCAGCTCTCACTATAAACAACCAGAAGGGTCAGCAGGAGTGATGTCAGGGTAGCCCCGCCTCTTGGGACTCCACCCACAAATCATAAAGAACATAAGGCCATTTAAATAGACAGTTCATAATTAAAAATATAACAGAAATAACGTAAGAATAAGACACATAATAATTCCTAATTAACATGAACCACCATAAAACAGAAAAACAAGAATTATGCCTGTCATTGTCATTTCTCAGCCATGATTCATTCCATAGCTGGAGTTAAAATTCATGTTTTCTGTCTATTTTGTTCATTTTTGGTCAATTTATTTATATTGTGTGGGCGGTAGGGGTCACTGTTGCCCCTTAAACCTAATAGACAGACATGCAGGACACAGGGTAAAGGCACCAAGAAGTATTTTTGTTCTTTTTCTTTCTTCTACAGTGCCCTCCAAGCACCACAGCCACAGATAAACAGATAAATAAATACGCACAGAAACAAATCTCTCTCTTTTCTCCTCCGCACCTCTGAGCAAGCTTCGTCCACCTCCACCCGACTTCTGCTTCTGCTCTTCCATTCACGTGACTTGCCAGCACTTCCAGGTCAAATGGAGAACTTGAGTTTTCTTCAGCCCGGAAGTACTTCTGGATTTCCGTCCTCATGACTCACTAGTACTTCCGGGCTATGAGTGAAGCATGACTCCCCTGGTTCTCCTGCAGCGTCTCCTTGTGGCATCCACTGTACCTAGCAGGGCTTTGAAGCCGAACTCCAGATCCCATGGTGTCCTGCAGGAATCCGGTAGACCGCTATGCTTCAGGGAAGTCTCCATCTAGCATCATGGGGGAGACAGTGTCAAAAAGTAGCTGCATTTCCCCATCCTTCCATTCTTGGGGCGTCCCAACCGGGTTGAGCTGCTGGCTGCCCCTTACAATTGATTATGTGTATCATTGTTTATTTTTGTTTTTGTCTATGCATATAATCTGCATGTGTTATGTTCTCTTTGTTTTGTGGGTGGTCTACCAAGAGGCAGGGCCACCTGTCTATCACATCCAGGAACTGCCTGTAAATCCAGTTGATCTTCCACAGTTCCTGGTGGTTCATTGTGAATATGCTAGGGAGCTGATGTTTATTGTGATTTTTGCAAATTATTGGATCTCTTGAGTTTTTGACTTTCTGCTCTGTGTTTCGACTTTGCTTTTGGAATCAGTGTAGGGACTTATTTCAGTTTGAAAGTCTTTGTGTTATAGGAATTCCATTTTGCATTTGTGCTCAGTGGAGCTTCATTGTGAATTGAAAACTTTTTATCAGGATAAAATCTTTTGATTCATAAAGATTTGGTGCTTGCCCTTGGCATTATTGGATGTGCTTCAGAACTCTTTCAATGTTCGGATTTCCAGTTCACAGCAGCTATTAATTCTTTAAAAAAAAAGTACCCTTTATTATTACATCATTAACAATGCATTTATCAAATATGTGGTTTTCAATATCAAGGATTCTGAATTTAAAATCTATTTTGGTGTATCAAAAGTTCAATTTTGTTTTCATTTCGCCCTGATGGCATGGTCGCTGTCTCCTTGAGAAATTTTGTTTCACTTGTTGACATGAAACTACTTGCGTTTGATTGTAATATCACTTGGGTGACAGTATAAAGGCTGCTCCCATTAGTCCTTGCACCTCTTAATCGCTTTGCTAAAATAATTTCTTTTGAGTTTCTCCTGGTGAATGAATCTCTGCTTTGAATGTTTACTTTTGAAATTTTCATCACGCTTTTACAGTATTTTGGTGAAAGTCCAGTTTTGACTTTTGGTATTAACCTTGGCCTGTGCCCAAACTTTGTATCTCCACATTTTATTTTATTTTCTTTCCCTTCTCAGTCAGAATGATGTCATTGCTGAAGCACTGACCTCACCTTGTATATTCTGGCCGAGGGTCAGGTTCCTTCAGGGTAGCCTTGATTGTTGTGGATACAGGTTTTGTATTGTGAGTATCATTGGAATTGTCTGTTTTTGTACTGGACTATTGGACAATTTTTGCTCATGTTTTCTTGCATATGTTTTTTGTAGATTTTTAAAATAAACTCCATAATTATAAGGGAACTTTGGTTTTGTTTATTCTTACCGCCAGAATTTTTTTTTTTCATTAAACATAAAACTTTAAAGGAATTTTTGATACTTCTAGCTTTAATAAACCACAGCCCTGATTTTTGGGTCTGTGCAAGCTGAAGCCTACCATTTGAAATGGGGGCTAGTCTTCGTAGGCCAGACCTGGTTGAGCACTGCACTGGCTTTTAGTTACTGTATTTTGTTGCTTATATCCATTTAGTTATTTTTGTGTGTGGAGAAAAATCACTAAGATTTGAATTTTAGTACAGGATAATTTGCAGCAAAACTGGATGATGATACCAAATCTGAACCTTCTTCTCTGTTCACATTTCTGAAAGAATGAAATGGCGTTATTTATAATTCCTGCAATATAATTTAAAGACATGGAAGACATGACAATAATATATTTTTCAACTTTCACTAGAAGCCCAGCACCTTTAAAGCAGTTTGTAGTGTGAAAAACATACAATGACTGAAAACGACTGCAAATCACTTATTGTTTACTTTTTAAACTCCTTACTTGTTATTGATTTAAAGAGCTCTTTAACTATCAGCGGCTATCTTATAATTAATGGAGTTAACCATGAAATGATCCAGGATGGGGCTTAAAAACAATCCTTATGGCCATTGCTCAAGTGAGCTCGGAGCTGGAAAGAAAGCTGGACAAGAGTTTAACAGGTGCGGGTTGTAATGGAAGTGCATAGTGGTGGTACAAAGATGGTAGGTGGACCAACCATTTTACGGTGTAGACAGATTTATTCTGTTGTGTAGGATGGCCCAGAGAAGCCCTTAGGTTTTATTTTAATTATGTTCATTCTAATTTAATCTAATGAAGCTCATTCCTCCCTTTTCTGACCTCAGTGCCTTGCAAAAGTACTCAGTTGCTCAACCAACTGTCAGATTTTACTGAACAAAATATTTTACACTGCTATTTTTGCTCTCCGTGAAAGCACTGCAGCTCAAAAGTATTATAGTCTTTTAATTTTAATCTCTATATCCATCCATCTATCCATTATCCAACCCGCTATATCCTAACTACAGGGTCACGGAGGTCTGCTGGAGCCAATCCCAGCCAACACAGGGCACAAGGCAGGAAACAAACCCCGGGCAGGGTGCCAGTCCACTGCAGTAATCTTTATATATAAAACTCAATGCATGTGTGTGTGTATGTAAGCCTCACTTCCGAATGGCTAGAGCGATTTTCATGAAACTTGGTACACATGTTTCTTAATGGTCGACTAAAAATATTGTAGGGTGAAATCAACCGTAACCCTCCCCCTTCTGGGTAGGGTGTCGATGATCTTGCCGTCTTGTATGTAAGTTATCATCCAGTTGACACTCGGAACGACCACCAGAGGGCGAATTGGAGGTGACTGCCAGCATTCTTTATGTTTGAGCGCCACCGCGCCCCTGTTGCTTTTGAAACTAAATAGAGTTGGCCAGTTCTGAGCGTCAGCTGGATGATAACATACATACAAGACCGCAAAACAAGCACATTAGTGAGTCTTTATTGTTTGGTAATTTATTTCTATTTATAAAGTTGTGTTTTTTTTTTTAATTATATTTTTCTCAAACCAATTAAAAAAGAAAAAACACTTTATTTTCCTCCCAGGCAAGTTGGGTATTTCATTTAGTTTACATTAAAAACAAATCAAATTACATTACATTAAAACAAATGATTACAATCTCCCAAATTTAAAATGTTTTATTCTGCCGAACAAGTTCGTCTGCAAAACATTTTTCATGCTTTTTGGAAGGATGATATAAGTTATCAAAATTAAAGGTACACCATTTCATGTACCAACTGAGGTCTATGGTTTTTCTTTACAAAGAGAACCATAGACACATGGAGTAAGTTAATAAGTAGTGTGGTAGACTCTAGGACTTTAGGGACTTTCAAACCTCAAGTTGATGTTATTTTGGAACAATTAAATGGATAGGACTGGTGAACTTTGATGGGCTGAATCTCATCTTGATTGGTCTAAAGTTTTAATGTTCTACAGTTCACATAATTCATGTATCAAGCACCCTTTGAATACTGTATGGCTCAACAAAAGCCACGTAGTGCCTAAAGTCATTGCATGCCATTATTTGTCACTGTGATAGTAAAGAGATTGTAGTAAGCCATGGTGTGTTGACCTTTACTTGAGTCAAGTAGTCTTGTCCAGCACAGCTCAAATGCGAACCAGTTGAAGATAAATTAACAGCAAGTTCTCAAGAGATAAAAACTTCCATTTGTAGACTTCCACTACTTGGGAAAACATAGTTTTATGTTCATATTGTTTTAGTGTTAAAGGGTCCTCAAATTGCAAAATGAGCAGTGAAAACAAAATTTGCCTATCACATGTAAATATGCAGAAAGAGATCACAGAATCAGTTTTATCAAAGTATCTCTTCTTCTAGGAAAAAAGAAAGTTAAAGGATAGATATTTTTTAGAGCTGTCAAATTGTGTCAGAACTTTAGTGCTCCATTAGACTGACATTTTTGTCACCACTTTTTAAATAAATTTGATTTTTTCATATGTGTATGACCCAAGGGCAGCACAGTATTGTGGTGGTTATCTTTGTTCCTTACATTTCCAGAGGCATACAGTATGTTTGGCCACTTGTCCAGCTACTTCATGCGTGGAGTTTGCTGGTTTTAATCGTGTCCCAGTTAATATTTACCCATGTACTTCAGTTTTTCTTCCCACATCCCAGTGACATTTATGGTATTGATTAGCAATGCTTAATAGTCTTTTAGAAAGGCAAGGTCATAATATCACACAAAGCATAAGAGTAGCAAAGAAGGTATCTACTATTAACATCATGGTGGCACCCATGGATACCACAATAGTGATGAAATATTTCAAAAAAGGAAATAAATATTAATATTTGTTAAAAGCAAAAATATATGTCAGTTCATTTCACTATACAGTAATCCCTCCTCGATCGCGGGGGTTGCGTTCCACACCCCCCCGCGATAGGTGAAAATCTGCGAAGTAGAAACCATATGTTTGTATGATTATTTTTATATATTTTAAGCCCTTATAAACTCTCCCACACTGTTTATAAATATTCCCCGCAGAGTTATACCGCATAATCCCTTTGTATTCTCTTAGATATTAGGTAAGATTCATTGACATTATGTATATAAACACACTGTTTATATACAGTAAAACCTAAATATTATTTTAAAGATATTGAGTGTCTCCGATATCACATATGTTACAGCCATTACGATAGACAGGCCACCAGCAATAAATACGTACAATGCAAGAAAAATAGTATACAGTAAATGTGTGTACAGTGACACTAAACGTACGTACATGTACTAAGCACTGTAAGAAGAAAATTAATTATGGTTACTCACCAACAATGACATGATGACTTGTCCGATAACAATGAGTTTAATTTTACTGCACAACAAAGGAGAGCGTTACAGCCCTTGTAAAGGAGCCACTTCAGGCGATTGTGTAGCACTGCCGTTGTTCTTCTTCTGGCAGTCTTCAATCCAAATTCCTAAAGCAGATTCCATCCAGACTACTGCCTTATTACATCCACTTACAACTCGTTTTGCACCCTGGTTAAAAGGACACTGCGGCCCTAGATCTTATATTCCTTTCCTACTTTTTAAATAAAAAGAATCGTAGCCTTCAACAAATCCAAAACGTTTACCTTTTCGGCAATCGTTAACATCTTCTTCTTGCGCTTGGGCACGGCCCCTGAAGCAGTAGCAGATTGTTTTGGAGCCATAATGAAGGGCTTGACTATGCACAAAGATAAACACTAAAGAGCACAACTCTTTACACAGCGAAACACGTTGATGCTGAATGAGCGAGACGAGACTTCCTGGTTAACACTGCATTCAGCACGCAGGAACTCAACTGCGTGCTCTGATTGGTTAGCTTCTCAGTCAGGAGAACTTAACTGCGTGCTCTGATTGGTTAGCTTCTCAGCCATCCGCCAATAGCGTCCCTTGTATGAAATCAACTGGGCAAACCAACTGAGGAAGCATGTACAGGAAGTAAAAAGACACATTGTCCGCAGAACCCGCGAAGCAGCGCGTTATATATTTAGTTATGCTTTCATATAAAATCTGCGATAGAGTGAAGCCGCGAAAGTCGAAGCGCGATATAGCGAGGGATTACTGTAGTCTTTTATTAAATTGTACACTGGATGAGAAGAAAAAGAACAGAGATCAACAAATGACATTTTCTTTTCTTTTGTTTTTGCATTAGCATGGCCCCTTTGGCTTGGTATCACTAGCACCATAAGGGCCGAACTTAAAACAGAATTTTCATAAAGGGATCAGATGTCTAGTAGGGCGTCATCATTGATGTCTGGTTACAGTAATGATGCCCAATGCATCGATCGCGATCGACCAGTAGATCGCAAAGGTAGTGCAGGTAGATCGCGTTGCATTCGAAAAAAATTTTTTTAAAAGTTAGCCAATCATATATCCTCCCTATGGCATTTGCCTCTTGATTGACATACAGGGCGGCCAGTCTGAGATCTCTTTTCTTCTAACACAATGGTCATCCCGCATGCACGATCAAACGCGCGAGGTACTGCAAAACTCCGGTTGTGATCTAGTTAGCCTTCCAATTTATATCGACTAAAGCAGGGATTTAAAAAAAATTGTTTGGGGAGGGTATGGGCTGGATGTGGAACTGGAAGAGGATTTTTTTTTCTCACAATGTCACAATCAAAGTGCGTTTGTCTAATCTGTCAATCTACCATTGCTATTCCAAAGAAGGAAAATGTGGAAAGGCACTTTCGAACTGTTCATAAAAACTACGAAACTGACTTCCTTCCGAAAAGCGATCTGAGAAAGAAAGAGAGGGAACTAAAATCGCAGTTAATCGGACAGCCGTCATTTTTCACTCGGCTGAATTCAAAAGCTCCTTGACTGCATTCGGCTCTACTTATTTATGCGAGTCAGGCTTTTCCCACATGAAGATTATTAAATCCAAATACTGTAGTGACCATAAATGTATTGAATTGTTATTGTGCCATAAAGGTTATTCAGTTATGCAAGGTACGACAACATATATTTTTTGTATAAACTATACTCAGTGTGTATGTGTATGTGTATGTATATATATAAATATATATATATATATATGTGTGTACAGTTGTGCTTGAAAGTTTGTGAACCGTTTACAATTAATATGCTGGTTTGTCCAGAGTCTGCTGCCATAAGCAAATCACAGCTGTACCGTGCCCTGAAACCAGACTGAAAGGGTTCCATCAAGTTATTAGTGGTTAAGTAATTGGTGAGTTGGGAGGCTACAACACACTCAAGAACTTTTGACAGAAAAGGTAAGTGGGAAATAGGCCAAAAATTGTTAAGATTGTCAGCATCAAGATCAGACTTTTTTAACATTGGGGTTACAGAAGCGATTTTAAAAGTGAGCGGCATAGAACCAGTGTCAAGGGATGAGTTTATTATTGTTGTATTCATTGCTTCTTTTCCATTTTTAAAAATTCCCATGGATTCATCTACAAGCAACTTGCAAATGATTTTTGAGAATTTTAAAGTTGTATGGTTGTTTAATGAGAAGGGATTTTGATTATGACAAATCCACTGTCGCAGGAGGCTGGGAGTCAGACCCAGCCGTGACGCCTTGAAGGACCGGGAGGTGGTCTATATGTACCCTGGGCCACGAGGGGGCAACCGCCCTGGATAATGAGGGGGCCACGGGGACGGAACAAGGAGGCTCAAACCCACTGGGGCCTGTGGCCACCGCCAAGGGGCACTCGAGCGTCGTGGGTCCTGGGA
Source organism: Polypterus bichir lapradei (assembly GCA_026402145.1). NCBI lineage: Eukaryota > Metazoa > Chordata > Cladistia > Polypteriformes > Polypteridae > Polypterus > Polypterus bichir. The sequence goes on along the minus strand of JANRMT010062792.1, from coordinate 385,568 downwards.
GATTGACACTTCCGCCACACCTGGCAAGGTGGAGGAAGGACCTTCCAGGGATGCCCGGAGTGCTTCCAGGTGCAAGGTGAGCACTTCCGCAACACCAGAAAGTGCTGCCGGAACAACGTCATCAAGCACCTGGAGCACATCTGGTGGAAATAAAAGGGGCCACCTTCCTACAGTCGAGGAGCTAGAGTCGGGAGCGGGAGCAGGACGAAGCTCTTGGGACAGGAGGAAGAAAGGCAGCCCACAGACATTTAAAGGCCCGTACGTAAGGGTGTTTGGTGCTGGAGCACTGTGTGTGGTGCAGGACTATTTTGAACGTGGAAATAGTTTAATAAACATGTGTGGCATTGACATCCGGTGTCTGTTTGTCTGTGGTCGGGCTGTCTATCACACCACATATTGTCAAGTATAATATTCTGTTCTGGAAATGCCCTATACTACAGATATTTACTCCCAAGCCACTTTAAAACAGAAGAATGTTGCTGTGATTTCATCTCATGTTAACTTCCTCCTAAGTAGTTCTGTGAGACTTAGTTGTAATGTTTTCATTATTGAAGTTAAACACAAATAATCCTTGTTTTTCTGAAATTCTCGTAAAATACATTTGTATTTGTTTACCATTGTACATTTTTATTTAGATTTTATCGAAAATAGATTTTTGCTTTGGTTTCTTAACTGTATTAGAATGTTCTTCTGTGGTTTCATGGAAAGTTTGTAGAAAGTGCAAAGCTCTGTAAATGGAAATAATTATGTCCCACTTGTGATGCCAAAATGCTGCAGTAACACATAAAGGGACTGGAGAACACATCTTATCAGTAGTCAAGGGCTTCTTATATTGTCCCCATTGTCAGGATGGGCATTGGGCATCTTGAATTATACAAATTACAGATCAATTGCAATTAAATCCATTTGTCCAAAAATTAATTTGATGAGAACTAAAGTGACATCCCATGTTTTGAACCGAGAAGCTATTTGCTTCTAAAAAAAGAATCAGGTTTGTTGCACATTGGAACAAATATCACAGAAGATCTAAACCTCACAGTAAATAAAAACTATGAGAAAACCGCTACCTTGTACATATGAGACATTATTGTCTATGCACAATATACAGTTAGATTAAAAAATCAGTGATGTGGGGTTCAGGGCTACTTAATTAAATCATGCATAAAACTTTGCAACAGTTAGGGTGTCTAGTTTTGTTGTAATTTCTGTCCTAAATGAGAAGTTCTTAGAGAAGTGCTCCTTTTTGGTATGAGTATTTTTCATTTTTATGCTGTGTTAATGCAACTAAGACATGCTGTCTGAGATGAATATATCGATATCCACACTTGGGATTGGTATAAAAAAATAAAGAAGAATAAAGAAAACATACAGCAGAATAGATAAAGTTATGGGAAAGAGTAGTGGAAGCTAGGTTAAGAAGGGAGGTGATGATTAGTAGGCAGCAGTATGGTTTCATGTTGGGAAAGAGCACAACAGATGTGATGTCTACTCTGAGGGTGTTGATAGAGAAGTTTAGAGAAGGATAGAAAGAGTTGCATTGTGTCTTTGTGGACTTACATGGTATATTACAAGATACGTAGAGAGGAGTTGTGGTATTGTATGATGAAGTTGGGAGTGGCAGAGAAGTACGTAAGAGTTGTACAGGATATGTACGAGGGAAGTGTGACAGTGGTGAGATCTGCAGTAGGAGGGATGGATGCATTCAACGTGGAGGTGGGATTACATCAGGGATTGGCTTTGAGCCCTTTCTTATTTGCAATGGTGATGGACAGGTTGAGAGATGAGATTAGACAGGAGTCCCCATGGACTATGATGTTTGTGATGTGTTATGAGAGTAGGGATCAGGTTGAGGGAGGCCTTGGAGAGATGGAGATATGCTCTAAAGAAGAGAGGAATGAAGGTCAGTAGGAACAAGACAGAATACATATGTGTAAATGAGAGGAAGGTCACTGGAGTGGTGAGGATACAGGGAGTAGAGTTGCTGAAGGTGGATGAGTTTAAATACTTGGGACCAACAGTACAGTGTATTGGGGAGTATGGAAGAGAGGTAAAGACAAGAGTGCAGGCAGGGTGAAGTTGGTGGAAAGGAGTGTCAAAAGTGATTTGTGACAGACGGTTATCAGCAAGAATGAAAGTGATGGTCTACAAGACGGTGGTGAGACCAGCCTGACAAAACAACAGGAGATAGAACTGAAGGTGGCAGAGTTAAAGATGTTAAGATTTGCATTGGGTGTGACGAGGATGGACTGGATTAGGAACGAGTACATTAGAGGGTTAACTGAGGTTGAAGGGTATGGAAACAAAGCCAGAGAGGTAAGATTGCATTAGTTTGGACACGTTCAAAGGAGAAATGCTGGGTATATTAGGAGACGTATGCTAAGGACAGAACTTCCAGGCAAGAGCTAAAGAGGAAGGCCTAAGAGAAGGTTTAGAGATGTGGTTAGAGAGGTCATGCTGGTGGTGGGTGTAACAGAGCAAGATGCGGAGGACAGGAAGATATGGAAAAAGATGATCTGCTGTGGTGACCCCTTACAGAAGCAACCGAAAGAAGAAGACGAAGATAGTAGGAGACTTTAAATCTGACACTAAGATCTTGCCTTCTTATTGCATATGTGGCTCAAATGTCTCAAAGCCTAGAAGCCTGATTGTAAGATTTGACAAACTACAGGATAAGGAAAATTTGATGTCAATTCTCAGATAGAAAGAAGAGATTATATTCAAAAACAGATGAATTTGTATTTTTCTCAGATTTCTATCCTTCAACCACTACAAAATGAGCTGCATTCTACAGCATCAAATGGCATTTAAACAGAGCTGAGATCAGATATAGCCTCTTGTTTCCAGCTAAACTGAAGGTAATAGTCAATGGCTAATTCTTTATCTTTAGCTTTCCCAAAGAAGCAGAAAATGAGCAATAGAGCTCTATGCTGTATACAGAAGCTGAAACAAATACGGGCTTCAATTGTGAGGAATATTTGAAAAATTTGCATGATAGCCTTGGAATGGTATTCACTACATATGCTATTCACACTATCAAAAAGAAAGGCTCTTTGTTTGTTCATTTATGTATAAAAAGTATCATGTTCAAAACTCTTGATATTCTATAATACATTTTTCCAGATAAACAGATACATTCCAAAAATTTGTCCTGACCTATCTGGGATCTTATGGGTTTACCCAGAGCATTTTGGTATTTAGTATTTAGTTCTCTAGGCAAGTAGACAAATGTACTTTCAAAGTACATCCTTATTAGCTTACACATTTCAAAACAAAATATATTGTTATGAACCCTTCTGGTTACACTTTCAACAGCGTACGACTAGAATAAATTCATGAAAACATCTCTACTCTGCCTATAATGGGAATAAAGTTTTTTCTCATCACTGAAGAAAATGCATTTCATCTGGGCAACTCACTACTGTGACTTCAGTATGTTTTATTCTGAAGGTAATCTCTCCTTTCCTTAGGCCAAATGCCCTGTATGATTTTTCACAGGTATTAAAATGTGCAGCTGGCAATTCTTAAATACACAGTGTAATGAAAAATCACAAAAAAACTAAATAAAGCAAAAAGAGAAACTCAGTCTTCATGTCCTTTTTGCATCTATCTTCCTAAAAAGATACTCTAGACAAAGAAATCATCTAAAAGTAAAAGTTAATGCAAAAGTTAATCCACTGGTTTATAGCTCACCATACTTATTACAAACTCCAAGTCAACTTCACAGGTTAATTGGAGGTCTTCTCTCAATCAGGTAAATCAGAAGTGTAGCTAACAAACCCACAAATGCACGACACAATGGTACTCCTCTCTCAGTCAGAGGGATACTGAACCAACAGATGGCAATACGCCAATAAAAATCTATAGTATCTATTATACTATTTTAAATACTGTACCCATAGAATTTCTCTTACTAATCCCAGAGGACAACCCATCAATCCCTGCCAATAGGAGTGCATGCCAACATGCTTGTGATGCTGCATTTCTCAATTTAGGAAAATGTTCCTATTTTAGGGGATTCATTCTCACGGGAGGTTTGCATGCAGTTGAACACACGTAGTCATCTTTTCAGGTAACTCTCCTGAACAATGTGCAAGTATTTTTACTCACTCAGATCTTCTCTTTTTTGTCTGTTTCTCCAAGCTATGAAGATACTCCACAACAATGGCATCCCCTGCTCTCATGCACATGAGAAGACTGGAAGCCACCGGAACCTCCACTTGTCTGCGTGAGCGCACTGCCTCCCAGATCACTACTCTGTGCACTCTCCCTGTCATTTCATTGCAGGCACTCTAAACTGCACTGTGTCAGAACAACCAGGTAAGTAAATCTATAACACCTGTCACAGAGGTCAGTTAGCACAAGACCATGGTGTCCATAGACAGTCATGCTTGAATAAAAAAAACTTCAATTGTTTCTCCGCTAATGGTAATGGATTTAGATATTTAGCTTTTCAGGTTACCTTTGTGTATGAGAACAGCCTTAATTACACAATGCAACTTATTGTAGTTTCATGTTATAGTTGTAGTAGTCTTCCCAAAGTTAAACTAGCTCATTATTTAGGACATAGGGTTAAATTCACTGGTGGAATGCACATTTTGCACAATAAAGTTAAATGAAATAACCAACAACAACAGCATTTATTTATATTGCACATTTTCAGACAAATGGTGTAGCTCAAAGTGGTTTACAAGATGAAGAAAGAAAAGCATATATGAAACAAAAATAAGATTAGGCAATACTAAGTAACAAAGAAAAAAGTATGATCAGATGGTCAGGAGGACAGAACAAAAACAAAAAAAAAAAAACAATTTCAGATGGGCAGGAGAAAAAAAACAAAGATAAAGATTTGGGATGACACCGTGATCCTGTATATTGTAAAGGCAAAAAATAACAGAGCTTTCCAGCAATAAAACATCTCTAAGTCTGAAATTAGATTATGACTATGCACGACTATGCAAAATGGTGCTACTTCCTGTTAAATACAAGCCAGGCAGGAAGAGGCGGTTCCAGGTGGATGGACACTGCCAGTGACATCAGGGATGGTGAGGTTGTCAATCATCCAGTCTGCAGAGGGAACAAGAGAAAAGCCGTTAGAATACAGTGCCACTGTGTCGATCAGTGAGAAATTACCACTACCAGAGCCTTTAAGCTGTCCCCAAGGCACACATGAATGAAATGTTAAAAAACGTTTAGTTATTAGCACTGTAACTCTCAATATCTTTTTGTTTTCTGTCTCCTCCAATCAAATAACTCCTCATGCTCTAATAAAGCTGCTGCCTTGACTTACTGTATAATGATGATATTGTAGCGACCCGTGGTTGAGTCTTAAAGTTTTCAGAGCCGAACTCTGCCGTGCACCTCTCCCAAGCTGTCGGCTAGCTGTCGGCTAGCGGACTGCCAGCGCTATGCACGCAGCTACAACCAGCTCTTTAAGTAGCGAGCACTCGTGTCCCATACACCGCACGACTCCGAGTGTCTCGGCAATAATTGCTTAGATGAAATCTTAGCAATACACAGCTCTGTCCTGTTGTATCTCTTTATTAGAGCAGATAGTCAGAAAACAAAACTCAAACTCATTGCATAGCCATTGCCAAGGTCATTAACGAAGCCATCTTTCTCATTGATGGTAACTATTTACAATTTAACAACCCCGGACGGCAATAACCCAACCCACCCCACCAGTTGAGCACAAACACATACAACAATTACAACAGGAAAATAATTTGATTACCTTGTTAATTTAACACAACAATAAGCTTTTACATAAATTACCCACAATGCATCATGCCGCCAGCGCTGGCTGCCGGGTCACTACAATATACATGTCTTTGCAATGAAGTAGAAAACCGAAGCACTGGAAGAAAACCCCCATAGAAATGGCGAAATTGCAGACACCACACAGACAATGACTTCGGCCAGCATTTGAATCCAGGTTCCTGTAACTGTGAGTCAGCAGCTGTGCCCACTAGACCACAGTCCTGCTCACTTTGGGAGATGTTGGAACTATAAACAGAATGCAACATTTACCTTGAGTGTAGAGGCCTTCAGTAACTGAAGTTGTCATTCTGTCGGAATATGTAAGGAAACTTATTTTGTACTTTCCTCATGTTGCTCATTTTATTTTTGCTATTGAACGTGACCTTTAGTCGAGAGACAACAAGGAATAAATCAAAACACATTTAAATAGAGGAGATGGAAAGAAAAAAAAACAGCTGAGCGATGTCTCAGGCAGAACAGTAATTATTGTGATGAAAATGTAAACTTATTTTCATGCTGGATGGACAAAGTCTGATGAACACAAGAGCCAACACCAATCCCCCCACCTATCCATCCGTCTGTTCACTTTGTGAACCAGCTTATATTAATTCAGGTTTGTGGTAAAAAGCCAACATTGAGTCATATAATTAATAGTCCATGTTCGAATGAAGTAACCTCAGTAAAACAACCAAGTGCCTTTGTTAAGTTTGGAATAAGAATGTGAATTAGGTATCATTGTGCACTAAAGAAATGTATGGCTTTTAAGGTCAAATGTATATCATTCCAATTTGTCCAAGGATGAATTTGTTATAATCTTTAACTGTCATCTTTATTTAATGAACTGTCTGTAACACTCACATGCAAACAATGACAAAATCACCTAAATTTCATGTCTGCTCCTCTCTGTTCTGTGTGCAAGGCAGGAATGGATGAGCTCTGGGCTAATGGCATGAAGGACCCAAGTTAAGTGAATAAATGCTTTCCATTAACATTCCTACAGGAAAATGTGTATTCCCTGTTAATTCCAGTCGCAGATACTTAATTCCTTAGCACTTTCTAACTTTCACCACATCATTTGTCAACCCAGCAGCAGACAAACAAGCTCCTCTCATTATTTTGTTTTTATTAACATGGTGGTGTTTTTCTTTTGCCATATATTTCATCTCAGTCCACTCTTGAAAGGGTACCAGGAGTGATCCTATAGTTGTAACCAGAAGGGAGTTTGCAAATTGTATATTTTGGCAACACTCGTAACGCTGCACCTGCTTGCTGATTTAAACGTTTAAAAACAGATTGGGGGTTTGTGTGAGCAATATATCATTAGACTGATTTTCTTTTTCCTTATACTAAGGGCTTTTTAACGTTAGTCTCTTGGTCATTTAACCTTTTAGAAAAATGAGGTATTTTATCCAATCTCCTTGTGACCCTCTATTTGCCTAAGGGGAGGTCAGGAAGTGAATGAATGACAATAGCCATGGAAGTAGCTGAAAAACCTCATTTGAGCCATTTCCTGACCTTGTTGATTGCAAAGTTTGCAAAAAAATACGACTCACTTTCCAAACCCTGTTTTCCAACACTACATCGCAGGGATACAAATTTACATGGAAAAAGCCTAATGACTTTCAATGTCTATCACCTTAGTCTCTCCATCATGCATATCAAGCAGTTATTCTAATATTGTAAATTTAAAATATCTATATCCATCCATCTACTTTTATAGATCCACTTTCTGCAGCTCCGAGTGGCTGAAGGAGAATCTGTCCCTGCCATAAGATGCACAAGAGAGGAGGCAACCCTGGATTTCAGAGAATTCTCACCTATGCACACACATTTACTCAAGAAGTTTGTTTCATGTGTTTAAGAAAAGAGATGCTTCAAGGTTTCTATAGCTGTGTTTACCCAAAATTACCAAAGTTCAGCAGCTCTAGTTTGCAAATGGGATTCAGCAAAAGCTTGAAGCATTGAAATGATTCCACAGATAAAATAGCTTCATTTTAAAAAGCTTTAGTACAAATTCAAATTAAAACAGTTCACACAAAAAATAGAAAACTAATAAAGCAAAAAAAGAAATGTTCTTGTTTAAGAGAAGTTCTTTTTAAAGCTTGGTTAATTTCTTTAAGTTTGCTTACAGCTGAACCATTTCTAAACGGTCAGAAAACTGTATGCTCATCCCATTTTCATACTGTAAATGGGTCTTTCAGTCCCCACTAGCACTGGGACCTATTCTAAACAACAAATGGCTTAAATTAACACACTGCATCATAGATATAGCGAAAAAGTTCTACCTCATATTAACTTACAGGGGGTAAAAGTCTATACCATAGTCTATGACTATGACTAAGCAAACGCTAATATGAATTTAATTTAAAGCATTACCTTTCTAAGATTGGCTCTTTCAGTTTCAAAGTTTCAAGGTTGCAAGGTTGCTTTATTTAGTCATGTGTACACAAGAAAACATGAAATTTGCATTCTCAGTTGCATCTAATAACAAGACTTAAAGAAATAAAACAAAACAAATAGAGACAAGACAGGTTAAGTTAAGGGAATAGGGCATATCTCTCTATTATATAAAAAAATCCTGGGACAAGACGTGACTTTTTCAGAGAGATACTTTCAAGTCCCATGAGACGAGACTTTGTGCCAACAGATTTAACCACGCCCAGGGCCGGAAATAAAAGACAAAGAGTAGATGACAAAGTAGAACGTTGTAAAGAGGTTCCAAAACGTAGGCACGATACACATGCAGAGCAAGTTAGAGATAATGAAAGTATTAAAATTTGAAAGTCTCAAAAAAAGTATAGTAAAGATCTCATTAGCGCAAACAAATGAAAATTATTACTCGGTGAAATAACGGAAAAGCGAAAAGAGATTGAATATATTCTTCGGATTTAAACTTTAAGTCAGAGACCATTGTTGCCATCAGGGAAAAGTAGTTCTTCTTCTTAATGAAGAGGTGCATCCACGAAAATTAAAAGATTTGTTGTTTGGTGAAAGTGAAATCCACATGCGTGAGCAGCAGAGACGTGAAGTGGCTGGCACATAGCGCAGGCCTTAGGGGTTGGCGAACGAAGCGAGCAGGGGGTGAAGCCTCCTAGTTTATACAAAAATAGTTACAGGTTACATATCAAACCTTAATCATTTTCTCCGATATTCCTTATTAAAAAATCATAAGGCACCAAGAAGAAACAAGTGTCTGGAGCAATTTGTGTAGGTTTTCAGGTCAACTGTCCTTTCTGATTTACTGAAGTTAAGTTCTACTTGTAATGGATGTCTGTCATCAGTTGAGATTATTTCTAGATTCTTTAGCTTTGTCCTCTGACACATACTTGCCAGATCATCTACATTAGTTCCAATAACTTTTGCTGCATGCTTAGTAATCTGCTAGAGCTTTTTAAAAATTTGGTTTGTCAGACCACTTAACCAGGCAATGAAATTGAAAGTGATAACGGATTGAATAATACTGCGATAAAAGGACAACATGAGGTCCTTCTCTACTTTAAACAATTTGAGTTTATGGAGGAGAAATAAACACTGATTGCATTTATAGATTTTTTTTTTCGTATTTTCATTCACTGCTAAGATTGTTATCTAAGTTAGCTCCTAAGTATTTATATTCATTCACTATTTCTTCCTCCTCCTCTAAAACAACAATGAGTGAACATACTGATTTCTGTATCCTAAAATTAAATATTTCTTTGGTCTTTTTTACTTTCAGAGTGAGATAGTTTTTAACTGCACCAGTTTACCATATAGTCCACTTGATTTTGATACTGGCTTTCATCCTCTCTATCTTATGAATGAGGATTTGATAATGGAGTAGTGGTCATTGTTCTGTCTCAGGTCACTTGTGTATATAATAAATAGTAATGGTGATAAGACACACCACTGCAGACTTTCTGTGTTTGAATGAATGACTTTTGAAAAAGCGTCCTTTACTTTGACTGTCTGTGAACGATTTAAAAGAAAGTCTTGAAACCATAATGTGATAAATGGGTTTACATTCATGTTATTCAGTTTCCCAGTCAGTATGTGAGGCTGTATGGTATTGAACGTCAAAGAAAAATCCAGAAATAGTGCTCTGACATATGGACCAGGCTGATCAAGAAAACTGTAGATTTGTCTGTAGTCATTCTGACAGCTTGGCCTGGAAACTTTAGAAACAGGATAATGATTGATTGTTTCCACAAGCTTAGATACAATACCACAGGTCAGAGACCAGTTAAAAAGCAAATGAAAAACTGGAGAGAGTTGCTTGAAGCTGGACTTTAAGAGCCAACCTGATATGTAGTCCGGATGATAGAATTGCCTATTTCCATCTTCCTCTTTCACCTTGACAAACAGTTTGAAATGTACTCTTCAGTCCATTTTGGGGAATTATGAAATACACACCCTCATTTACACATAAAGTTTATTTCATGTATTTAAGAAAAAAGATACAATATCATTGAACTAAATAGGGGTGCCTATTACAACCAAATGTCCTGAAATCTGTAATTGTAGGATAAGGCGCTGCTGAGAGTAATAGAGGAATCTCCTGCTCTCACCTTACCAAACATTCTGAAGAGAACTCCAGTCAATTTCAGGGAATTCTAACATATACACCTTCATTTACACATAATGTTTATCTTGTTTATTTAACAATTGTTTATATAGGGAACCATCCTGCCCTCCCCCAACTAAGACCAAAGCCTTGTTTCAGTGCAGGTATCCTAGTATCATTGTTAAAAAAAGGATAAAATTTAGTGTAAAAAAAAATCAACAATGAAGCAAACTGAAAAATCGATAAACATCAAGATGCATGAATAGGATCGACTATTACAACAAAATGTTGTAAAATGTGCAATTTTAAGATGAGGTATTATTGTTGGGAGAAAAATAGGGGATCTGTCGCATTCACCTTACCAAATGGACTGAAGTGGGCTCAACTCTGGCATCCGCAGGGCTAAAGCAGTGAAGCAAAGAGGTGTAGAAACACACAATGAAGAAGTTTGTGGGCTACTTGCTGAATCAATTTATTAAAGAGATATGAATTTTGGGCAGCACAGTGGTGCAGTGGTAGCACTGCTGCCTCGCAGTTAGGAGACCCAGGTTTGCTTCCCGGGTCCTCCCTGCGTGGAGTTTGCATGTTCTCTCCGTGTCTGCATGGGTTCCCTCCAGGTGCTCCGGTTTCCTCCCACAGTCCAAAGACATGCAGGTTAGATGCATTGGCGATCCTAAATTGTCCCTAGTGTGGGTGTGTGTGCCCTGTGGTGGGCTGGCGCCCTGCCCAGGGTTTCTTCCCTGCCTTGAACCCTGTGTTGGCTGGGATTGGCTCCAGCAGACCCCTGTGACCCTGTAGTTAGGATATAGCGGGCTGGATACTGGATGGATGGATATGAATTTTCACAATCAGGCTATACCAGGCTCATTCACTCTGCTTTGACTCAACTGTAACTTTCATTTACACTCATTCTTTTATATAAACAATGAAATTTCATTAAAACTTCAGTATGAATATTTCTTGCGATTAAAAAAAAACATTAAACCCAAGCAAGACACTAAGCACAACTACTACAGTATATAGTAAAAAATGAGGAGTTTCTTCATTGATAGAGGATACCCCTCCCATATTGTAGACAGGGTTCTCAATCAAGCCAGCAGTAGACCTCATAATAAAATGTACTTTAAGAGCACAGTGCTAATCTCCTCATTCCACACTAGCACTCTCTGTCTCTCCAATAGGTAATATATTAAATTCCGTAAATCTGCAGACTGGTCCTTTTTTATTATCCTTCCTTGATCTCCTTTCATTGAAAACATAACTTATGCAAACTTCTCCTCCACAGGAGAGCCACATTTCTCACCAGGTACTTTGAGATATAACAGGGGTCACTGTGTCACTTCCAAATACATCATCAATAATACCTTTGTATCTGATCTCTTTGGCAAATTCAGTGTTAAGCAGCGGGCCTCTTGCTAGCCTAGAAATCGTATTTATTGCATTTCTTGTAGGAAGAGTCCATCCATCTATATATATATTTGAAAACAGGGAGACAGCAGACCATTTCAGGGAGCGGTTAAAGGATAAGCTTAGTATTTTTTCCAAGTCAAAGTTATTTCTTCACAAACATGGTGTATATGCATTCACTATGAACAAAATGTGTTCTGAAGTTAAGTGCATTCCATAAACTACAAAAAAAAAAATCTTGCCCTCTGTGCCACTTTACAGTGGACAGCATAGGGCTCTGCATCATTGGATGCAGTGTAGGCACAAACCCTAAATGGGTGGATAGCAGTACAATACAATGCAATACAATTTATTTTTGTATAGCCCAAAATCACAAAAGGAGTGCCGCAATGGGCTTTAATAGGCCCTGCCTCTTGACAGCCCCCCAGCCTTGACTCTCTAAGAAGACAAGGAAAAACACCCAAAAAAACCCCAGTAGGGAAAACATGGAAGAAACCTCGGGAAAGGCAGTTCAAAGAGAGACCCCTTTCCAGGTAGGTTGGGCGTGCAGTGGGTGTCAAAAAGAAGGGGGTCAATACAATACAATACAATACAATACACAGAACAGAACAAATCCTCAATACAGTATAAAAATAAAAATTTTAGAAGTACGTAGCAGAATTTAACAGTAGATGACATCACATAATATGATTTGGATTTGTTTAGAGTCCTGGAGACCTCATCCATCAAGCTGCCTCCCTCATTTGGCCATTCCACAGCTGAAACAGCGCTGGGCCAGCCAATCCGATGAAAGGTCCCCTTTTTCTCATGATTCCTACTAACCTCCATCAGGGATGACTTTACCCTAGGCAGGCAAAACAACTTGGCAGGTGGGCCGTGGCACCAAGCGCCACATTTGAGTACCGAGAAGAGAAACAGAATAGGTGAGGGTTAGTATCTAGTTATAACTATCATGTTACTTATGTTTTAGTGCTAATGACTAACAACAGAGATGCAGTATGTACAGTTAATCAGCAGCTCTAGTCAGGATATGCTAAACTGAAGTAATGAGTCTTCAGCCGGGATTTAAAAGCTGAGACCGAAGGGGCATCTCTTATAGAAGCAGGAAGACCATTCCACAGTTTAGGGGCCCTGTAACTAAAAGCTCGACCTCCCACTGTTATTTTGTTAATCCTTGGAATCATAAGCAGACCGGCATCTTGAGATCTTAATGTGCGCTCAGGTTTGGAAGTCATGATAAGTTCAGACAAGTAAGCCGGACCTTGGCCATTTAATGCTTTTTATGTTAAAAGGAGGATTTTGAAATCTGCCCTAAACTTAACCAGGAGCCAGGGTAAGGATTTAAGAACTGGAGTTATGTGTTAATATTTTCTTGTTCTTGTAATAATTCTTGCATCAGCATTTTGAATTAACTGGAGGCTGTATAAAGAACAGTTTGAACATCCAGTGAACACCGCATTGCAGTAGTCAATCCTACTAGAGATAAATGCATGAATTAATTTCTCAGAATCCTGTTTATTTAGAAAGCTCCTTAATTTCCTAACATTTTTTAGATGGAAGAAACATGATTTGGACAACTTTGTAATATGCGCTTTAAATGACATGCTAGAGTCAAAGATAACGCCTAGATTGCGGGCTGATTCAGTGAAATTAATGGTGATTCCAACTGAGTTAAATGATGACAAAATATTGTTGTAAACAGCGCCATTCCCTCCAACAATTAACATCTCTGTTTCATCTGTATTTAAAGACAAGTAGTTCTCATTCATCCACTCCTTTAATTCACTAACACAACTAATTAAAGACAACATCGGAGAAACTTAATTTGATCTAAATAAAAAGTATAACTGGGTGTCATCGGCGTACGAGTGAAAATTAACATTATGTTTCCTAATGAGAGATCCCAGTGGAAGCATGTAAAGTGAAAACAGTAAAGATCCCAGTACCGAGCCCTGTGGGACACCATTTCTGTGTATAATGATGGAGTGCTGTCAGCACATTTCTGTACATATTGGAATCGATTTGATACATACATCACAAGGCACACTCAGCCACCCACTGACACATTGTGGGTAGATTAAGAATGGCATATCCCTTATGGGATTCCACACGGACATTGGGAAACGTGCAAACCAGACTAAAAGTACAACTCCCTAGTGGTTCACAGAGTTTTGAAGCAGCACTACTAATTAGCCAAAGTGCCACAATAATAACCACCTTAAGAAAATTTTATTTATTATTAGCTATGATTTTATTAATTTTCTTGATTTTAATAATGTACTAATACTTTGCAGCTTCATTTATCCTAAAAATGGATTCCATTTTTTTTTTTTATTTTGCCACCAATATTGTAAACATGGCCTTTACTGAGAAAAGCACCTAAGTGCATGCAGGAATAGCTACATTTTAACAAAAGGCTGTACAGAAGAAACACATCAGTGATGGTAAGTGCATTGGGAATACAGGGTCATGTAACTAAAAGAGACCTGAATCTCAGAAAACATACAAAACAAAGCCAAGACTTAAATAGAAGCAGGAATGATTAAAAGCATTCTTCTGAAATGTGGCCTCTAAGGACCGCACAGAAGAGTAAAAGAGGGGAGGTGGGCTCTCAACCCACAAAAAGACCATTTGACTGCATAGTCTTCTTTGTTACAGTGGTTTCTCAGGAAACTGCTGTACAACTTGAAAGTAAACTGAATGAATGCAGAAGTTACAGTAAATGCAGGAGAATGACAAGAGGCAGAATCTGATTCTTAGAGCAAAAGAGTGTAATTCTTTAAGCTGTTTTTTGAAGTTGCGTCTTTGCAGCTTCTTGCTGTGTATGGGGCAGATAAGTCTGCTTTTGGCAGCAGCTGTCAAGCAAAATATACTATAAATTGTCATGCACATACATTGGAGGATCTCCTCATGGGCTCAATCGAGGTAGGTGATAACCTGCTGGGTTCTCCCTCTCCTAACGTTCTCACCTCTTTCTTTCCCTGCAGCACCAAGAGACCGTGCCAGTAAGGGCACTTAGCCCTGCCCTGGTTCTGGATCACTCAGTATAAGGAAGCCCAGAAGGTGGCGTCATTTTACACTGAGTGTGAACCGCCAGACAAAGCCCTTTTGTTAAGAGCTTAACCCTTTGTTGCCTGTGTCACAATGGCCTTTTCTTTTCCTTTAGTCCCTGAGATGTGATTTTTGGTTGATGAACAATATATCATTAAACAGGATGATGTGGTTGGTGTTCCAGCTTTTCACTGTTGCCCATCCTGTCATCCTGCACTTAGCCATAAAATATGCAGTGTCTTTATGCACACATCTATGTGGGTTGATTGGAACATTTTCAGACTATAGCCTATCCATCCTTCCACATCTGTTTAACTTTTCATATTCAAATTAATTTCCTTCACCTTACAGTGCAGTGCTCCAAACACATCTCAAAGATGTGCAGAAGAAACATTTTCAGGGAAGCAAAATATTTTTTCATTTCTTTATCACCTGAAAATTTCCTTACCTGCAAAATGTTTCCAAGATTATCAAATGATGCAATCAGAACACCAGTGCCCATCTACTTGCCTTTGTTCTAAATGCTGGTCTCAGAAGTTCAACAGGCTCTTTTTCTTTCACATGAAATTAATTTGCACATATTTGTAAGATTTGTAAAGAAACACCACTTACAGCTGACATGGCATAATAAGAGTTAAACTACTGGGCATGACATCTGGCAGACCTAACAGAAGCTGATCCTGCTACTGGTGTACACTCACAAGGCCTTGGCACTGACTTCCCTACTATTCTGCAGCCACAGCACACACACAAGGTACCTGTAGTACAGTCAGACCCTTAGCTCTTCTATATTGGCACAGGCTATCCCACTCAGGATGCACGGACAGAACCAAAAGGTTGGGGTTCCGGACAAAAAAAAGGCCAACCTCCACTAGAGTGAAAAGAAGATCAAACCAAGAAATGGAACCTACTTGTTCTGGGTCTGATCAGGTTTCTGTCAGAGAGTGACAACTTTATTAAACATTGAGGGGCACTGTAGAGAAACAGATACATCCTCCATGCCACTAGGTGTTTCGGGAAACATTTACCAGTGGGCAAGGACAGGTATCCCAGGTGCATCTTAAGAATGACCTTCAGACTTAAGGGTGCAATAATCTAAACAAACCATAATTATAGATAGATACTTTATTTGTCCCCAGAGGGAAATTAGGTTTTTTACAGATAAATAAATACAGTCAGGTCCATAGCTATTTGGACAGTGTCACAATTTTCATAATTTAGCAAAAATATTGTATGAGCTGTTTAGAAAAGACACATTTGTATACAATGATCTCCCTATTTTCAGGGGCTCAAAAGTATTTAGACAAAATTAACATAATCCATCCATTACCCAACCCGCTATATCTTAACTACAGGGTCATGGGGGTCTGCTGGAGCCAATCCCAGCCAACACAGAGTGCAAGGCAGGAAACAAACCCCGGGCAAGGCACCAGCCCACCGCAGAAAATTAACATAATTGTAAATATAATGATCATTTGATTGCAAATCCTTTACAGTCAATGACTGCCTGAACTCTGGAGCCCATGCCCATCTCCAAGTGCTGGGTTTCCACCCTAGTAAGATTTTACTGCAGCTGTCTTCATTTGCTGCTTATTCGTTGAACTTTCTGTCATCAGTATTGTCTTCAGCAAGTGAAATACATATCCAATTGGGTTGAGGTCAGTTGATTGACTTGGTCTTTGAAGAATCTTCCACTTCTTTGCATTGAAAAGAACTTATTTTGTTTTCACAGTATGTTTTGGTTCATTGTCCATCTGTACTGTAAAGTATTGTCCTATGAGTTTTGTAGCATTTGGCTGAATCTGAGCAGATAGTATAGCTCTATACATTTCACAATTCATCCTGCTATTTCTGCCAGCATTCATATCAATAAACACTAATGACTGACTTCAATTCGCATGCATGATCATGCATTAGGACTGCCTCTACCATGTTTCACAGATAATGTGGCATTCATCGAATCATGAGACATTTCTTCTGCTCTCCATACTCTTCTCTTTAAAACATTCTGGTATATATTGATCTTAGTTCCTTTGTCCAAAGAATACTTTTCCAGAACTGGACAGGCTTTTCAAAAATGTATTCTGGCAAAATCTAATCTGTCTTTCCTATTATTGAGGTTTACCAATGGTTTGCACTTTGCGGTAAACCCTCTGTCTTTACTTTCATGAAGTCTTCTCTTGATTGTAGGCAGTGATAGGTCTATGTCCCAGAGAATGTTCTTGGTTCAGCTAAATATTGTGAAGGGGTTCTTCTTCACCAAGGACAGAATTCTGCAATCATCCAGCGCAGTTATCCTCTCTAGTTTCCCAGACCTTCTGGTGTTGTTGACTTCACCAATGTTCTTTTCAAGAATGTTCCAAATGGTTGATCTGACCACTCCTCATCTTTCTTCTGCCTCTCTAAAGGGTTTGTTTTTGTTTTCTTAGCCTAATGATGGACAGTTTTTATTTGCATGGACAGGTCTTTGGACCTCATATGGAGAGCTCACAGTGACAGACCTTTCACCAGCTTAATAGTTTATGAAATAATAAGAAAACTGCTTCCACCTGACTATGGAACAGCTTGTCAATCAAATGTCCACATACTTTTGAGCTATGCAGAGAAATGGCTGACATTCATCAACACCTCTAACAATATTTTTGGTAAACCCATTAAATTAAATCTGAAATTCTACACTTCAATCACATAAAAATTATTAAATTTCAAATCCATTGTGGTGGTATACAGAGCCAAAATTGTAAAAATTGTGTAACTGCCCAAATACTTATGGACCTGACTGTACATATATATACACACACACAATGTGGTCTGAACACACACCTGAATGACTAAAAAGGAAGAAATTTTTAAAAAGAAAGAAAAGAAAACTTACTTGACAGTAACATTTCTTGACACAATTCTGCTGAATAATTCGTTGGCTGAAAGCCCTCAGTGTTAGTGAGTCAGAGAACGGATGTGCAGCATTGTTCATTATGGCACACAGTTTTGTTTCAATTCTCTCCTTTGCTATGGCCTCCAGGGAGTCCAGAGTCTGTCCCATAACTGAGCTTGCCTTTTTAATTAGCCTGTGGATTTGCTTGACCTCCCTTGAAGTGATGTTACCAGCCCAGCACACCACAGAACAGAAAATTGCACTGGACATCACAAAGTTATAGAAGATGTAAAGGATGTCACTTCCCACATCAAAAGAATGCAGTATCCTAAGTAAAAAGAGAATGCTATGCCCTTTAGTATATAGTTACCTCTGTGACTAGAGACCAGTTCAACTTGTCATTAAGGTGGACCCCCAAGTACTTGAAGGAGTGGACCACCTCTGCATCCAATCCTTGAACAGTGACCGGACATAGAAGCTCTTTGGTGCGGAGTAAGTCAATAACCAGTTATTTGGTTTTGCTAATGTCAAGTTGCAGACAATTCTCTTTGCAACAAGAAACAAAATTCTCCTGACTCCTAGCCTGTGTCTCATTTCCTTTATCAATGCACCCCATAAGTTTAGAATCATGTACAATTTCTGTAAGTAACATGACCTGGTTTAGAACAGTGAGCAGCACAGCATATTTGTCTAGATATCCACACAGACAGACCCTGTTGGGTACTTGGTTGTTACTTCTTTTATTTAATATCAGCGCAGCATGACCTGATTAAAGAAAGTTAATTTCTTTGTGTGGTTTAATGCTTCCAGTCCTGCCTTAGGCACTGTGAAGGACTAACTGTGACTGTGAGATGAAAGCCTGGTTTATTACTGTACAGTAGCTCTCTGCTGATAGAGCACAACGTACAGTAACTGTCTCTCCAGTCCAAACCACTATGCACTACGCACTTGCGGCTGTAGTAGATCTTTATTCAGCTCAGCTTTTTTTGTTTAAAATTTTCATAAGTCAATTACTTTTCCTTTTAGGCATTTTACTTTATGTTCTGCTTTCCTGTTATTCTACTCCATATATATGTCTACTGTATATAGCACAGCACAGTGGTACAGTATGTCCACTTTCTATGTGCACATTTTGTTTGTGTGAGAGCTCCTCAGCAACCCCGGTTTTCTCCAGAATTACTAACACATGCCACTTAGGATGATTGGTGGCTATGTGTTGGCTCAGCATCAGTGAGTGAAGGAAGTGTGTGCAAGTCCTATACTGTACCTGATGCTGCCAGGGTGGATTCCTGCTCTGTACAATAACACGTTGCATTAAGGGGGCTCAAAGGATGGAGGTACGTAATTTATATATGCATGTCAATACACCAGCATTACTTTGTTACCCAGAAACGGCCAAGACCAAATGTATGGCTTTTCGTCCAGTCTGTAAAGAGTCTGCAGGTTCTACCTCTCAAAATGGTCTAAACATCTTTCTGTATGCCAAAATGTGCCTGTTATGCTAACCAGGGTGACAGGTACCCCAGCCAGGCTTTTCTCCTGCCTTGCATTCTTATGCCATATTTCAAAACTAAATGGATCAGTGTTTGTTGTTTCTGTAGAGTACGCTTTCAAAACCAAAGATAATGAGTTTTTTTGTTTTGTTTTGTTTTTTAAGAGGGTTTTTCAGATTTAAAGTAAGAAGTATTTCTTGAAAAAACAGCTAACAATGGAAACAGTACTATTTCTTGCACTGTAAATTGTGGAAAATTCATCGTAGCTCACGTCTTCATCGTGCTTCCATCATGCATTCGTTTAAATAATTTCCTTTTGAAAGCCTACTGGCCACTTAAGCCTTGCATTATGGAGGTAAAGCTTAAGCTAGAGGGCAGTGTCAAGCAAGAGCACTAAGGGGTTCATTTTTTTCTCAAATACAATTGAAGTGTAAGAAATGCATTTTGTGCAAATGAATAACAGAGAACTCTAATAAAGCAAGAAGCTTAGCAGGAATATCTCCTCAAAATCTGCAGTAGGACATTTGTAAACCAAATCCTGCAGGCTTTACATTCAGTCATATATTACAATCCCTATAAAAAATATTCACCCTCTTAGAAGTTTCCATATTTTATTGTTATACAACATTGAGTCACAGTTGATTTTAAATTTGGCTTTTTTGACACTGGTCAATAGAAAAAGACACTTTAATGTCAAAGATAAAGCAAATGTGTGTAAAGTGATCTTAATGAAATACACATTTAATACAGAGAATCATCAATTATTAAGGTAGTCTCTATTGCTTTTAAGTCAGTATTTAGTAGATGTGCATTTGGCAGCCATGACAGCCTTGAGTCTGTGTGCACAGGCCTCCATCAGCTTTGCAGTAGAATTTTCCTCCATTCTTCTTTGAAAAACTGCTCAAGATTTGTCAGGTTGTATGGGAATCATGAGCAAATAGCATTTTTCCAAGTCCAGCCACAAATTCTCACTTGAACTGAGATATGGACTCTGACTTGACCATTCCAGGACATTAACATTGTTGTTTTAAGCCATTTCTGTGTAGCTTTGACATTATGCCTGGGGCCGTTGTCTTGCTTCAAAAACAAATCTTCTGCCAAGGTGCAGGTTTCTTGCAAACTGCCCCAGGTTTTCTCAAGGATTCCCTTGAATTTTGCTGCATTCATTTTATTGCATTATTATAATTACTTCAATGGAGATCAACTGTCTGTGGTCAACGAGTTATAGTTGATTGTAGTATAAATTGTCACACACGTGTGCATGGGAAGCAGTCTAAGGGCTTCCTCCAGAAGGAAAGTCCACCTAAAACTCCTCCCACTTCCGGCAGCAGTTCTCACCCCCTACTGAGTCCATTTCCGCCCGAGGACCTGCCTCTTCCACCCCTCCAACTATAAAATCTCAGCATTCCTCTCCTTTAGTCAGTCTTTGTTAGGACTCAGTCTTGGATGATTACTTGTTTGAATTGTTTTTTTTGCTTGAAAACCTGCAGTATACGGGGTGGAATCCCCAAATCTTCATCTTGTTTTTGTCTTTCATTACAAAATGCACCTGATTGGGAAGGTTCAGCTTGTGGTGAGTCAGTATCATGGCTTAATCTACACAAAGAAGACAAAGAAACACCCCAAATAACTCCATAAAAAGTCAAAGGGGATAGTGACAAGAAAATATATCCAAGTCACTGAATATCCCTTGGAGTCCAATTAAATAAATCTTTGAGAAATGGAAAGAGTATGGCACATGTGAATCTATGTAGAGCAAACCATTCTCAAAAACTGAGTGATGGTGCTAGAAGAAGACTTCTAGACCTACCTATAAGAGACCTACCTATAAGAGCTCTGAAGGAGTTGCAAGCTACAATGGAGTCGTAGCTTGATGGGAGAGTGGCAAAGAGAATGCCACACAGAGAGTTTACCAGTAGTCATATGGGAAATTCTGGAGTCATCTGAAATAAGATTACAGTGATCCCTCGCTATATCGTGCTTCAACTTTCGCGGCTTCACTCCATCACGGATTTTAAATGTAAGCATATCTAAATATATATCACGGATTTTTCGCTGGTTCGTGGATTTCTGTGGACAATGGGTCTTTTAATTTATGGTACATGCTTCCTCAGTTTGTTTGCCCAGTTGATTTCATACAAGGGACGCTACTGGCGGATGGCTTAGAAGCTACCCAATCAGAGCATGTATTACGTATTAAATAAAACTCCTCAATGATATACGATGTGCTTCCTGAGCGGTGCTTGATTGTTTGCTTTTCTCTGTCTCTCTCACTCTCTCTGCCTGACGGAGGGGGTGTGAGCAGAGGGGCTGTTTGCAAAGAGGCTGTTTGCCTAGAAGATATGGACGCTACTCTAAAAAATGCTGAAAGACTACCTTCACATTGCTCCCTTCTTTGTGGCTGCTTTATCACAGTGCGCATACTTAAAAGCCCAACAGCACGTATTGATTTTTTGATTGTTTGATTTTCTGTTACGCTCTCTCTCTCTCTTTGACATTCTCTGCTCCTGACGGCGCTCCTTTGAAGAGAAGATATGTTTGCATTCTTTTAATTGTGAGAAAGAACTGCCATCTCTGTCTTGTCATGGAGCACAGTTTAAACTTTTGACTAAAGGGTGTTACTTCATGTCTAGAGGGCTCTAATAATGTTAACAGTGTGGGAGAGTTTATAAGGGCTTAAAATATATAAAAATAACCATACAAACATATGGTTTCTACTTCGCGGATTTTCACCTATCGCGGGGGGTTCTGGAACGCAATCCCCGCGATCGAGGAGGGATTACTGTATATGGTCTGATCAGACCTAAATTGAGCTCTTTGGTCATCAGACTAAACACCACTTTAGGTGTAAGCCATATGTTTCTCATTATCAAAAACAAACCATTGAATACTTATGAGATCAGTCGTTTTGTGTTTTATATTTATAATTAATTTAGAGCACTTTACAGAGATTTGTTTTCACTTTGACATTAAAGAGCCTTTTCTTGATGATCAATAGCAAAAAAGACTAATTAAGTCAACTGTGATTCAATGTTGTGTAACAATAAACTATGAAAATATTCAAAGGAGAGAATGCCTTTTATAAGCACTGCATACATACACCATATAAAATTACACTAAACCTCATACTTGGAGCAAAGTGATGGAAGACTACAATTAGACCAGCTTCAGTCCCACTTTCACCACAAGTAACAGTCCAACCAGGCGGCCTGTGATGGAGACCAGCGCACACTGCCATATGCATCCAGCATGTGTTGGTATATTTGCTCATTCAAATGCAGTTAGTGCCTGGGGAGGCTCAATCGTCTATTGGCTACACTGCTAAGGGCCTAAAAAAGCTTGGAAAAATTATAGTCACAAAGATATCACTGATGACTCAGAAATAATAAAAGAAACTTTTTAAATCAAATTTAATAATTTACTTTATCTAATCCTTTCTTGAGGCTTTTCTATTATAATAAATCCCATCTGTTTGATGAAGTACTGCATATACGGTAAGTACTGCAGTCCACATGCACATTTATTTAATGAAATACTTAGTCATACAGCAACTTACAGGAATAATATGAGTTAAGTCACTAATTAACAGCATTTTAATTTCCTATTTAGATTCCTAGTGACACAGTGTGCTGTAGAGACCATTGCTTGATTCTGTGCCCTGTCGCTGTCAAGGTAGAATTGAAATGCTTTGCCTTTGTCTGCTTGAATTTTCTTAGGGGACTCCACTTTCTTGCTGAGCGAAACTAAACAGAATGTTTAGTTTGAACTGCTTTGAACTGACATCCCATCTGAGGTGGGCCCCTTCTTTAGAGTCAAAATAAGCTCCTATTCTTTGTGACCTTGGAGCAGAAAAAGCAGAAAATAAATGAATGGATGGAAGGATTCAGATTACAGAAATAGCAGATGTTCATTCTGAGAGTCTGAAGGCTCTTATTCTGTTTGATGATACTTACAGATTTTAACTAAGAGAGGCTATTACAGTTGCAAGTGCCATGTTGGATGGACTGGTGTCCCGAATGGGATAGAAGGTGATCCTTGTCTGGCCGGGAAGCCATAATGGAAGGACAATATGAAAGAAGGAGAATCCCGACTAGGATGGTAATTGATTTCTATCCCAGTTAAAATAAAGAATAATGGATGGACTTGAGGATTTTGAAAAAATCATCCCCCAGTATGATAGGAGGCAGTGATCCTCTGGTTTGGCCCAAGCCTGGACACCTGAAATGCTCATCCATTTTCTCAACTCATTTAAAGGGTCACGGGTTGCAGAAGCCTGTTTTGGTAGCAGAATACAAAAGGTAGACTCTCAAACCATGTATGATTTCAGTACATTATAAAATTCATTATAAAAGCATATTAAAATAATACAATACAGAGAGCTAGATAAAAGAGATGCAGTGAATAAAATTACTACTCTCTCTTACACCTTTACACCGATCTCAGTGATCAGTCTACAGTGGACCTAAAATCAAGATTTATTTCCTCTGGCTCTCAATTTTCTATGCCCAATTATTTAGCTCATGGTCTAAGGGAACTGAAGTCTAACTTGGCCATGATATGTATATGGTGAAGGCAAACTCTAAATGGGACATCCAAGCCTAATTGAGCCATAACTGAAAACTGAACATGCCATTATATTTTAGACAAAAGCAAAGGGAGAACATGTAAGCTGCACACAGAAGGCACCCCTGCCAGTAATCAAAGTGCATTCTAGGCATCATGAGTGGTACCTGCAGTACCACTCTAATACTCACAAACACAAACAATGCTGCTTTCATAAGCTTTTGCTATCATCATTTTCCCAACACACCTTTACTCCTGCAATTACTCCTGTTCCATCTTTCATTTCTATCCATTATATATTATGTACTGTAAATGATAATAAACAGCATATAGAGCTATACATCCTATGCCACGGGTGGACAAAGTCAGTCCTGGAGGGCCGCAGCGGTTGCAGGTTTTTGTTCCAACCCAGTTACTTAATTAAAAAACAATTCTTGTCAATTATTTAATTTCATGGCTTGCTAGTGCTTTAACTCTGCCATGTCAAGTCATTCTCATATCCTAGAATTTTTTCCTTTCTAAGGATATCATCCAAATGATTTGAAGTCTAAAACAGATAAGTAATTCTCAGTGCTTCACTTTTTTCTCTTCACTTTCCTTCCAAGTATTTAATTAAACCCAATAGTGCATGATAAATACACAAAGGTGTAAAAGGTAAGAAGCTAAATGGAGAAATGCTGGTCTCTTTTGTCATTTGGATGTTATTGCTAATTAGTAGCAATTAAAAACCAAGAATACAGCTGTTTAAGACTAAAATAAGCAATAAGGGTTCAAAATCTTAACGAGCGAGACAACTAAAGTGAAGCAGAAGTGTTACTTCAGTAATAAGGGCTTCTTATTAAGCAACTGGGTTGGAACAAAAACCTGCAGCCACTGTGGCCCTCCAGGACTGAATCTGCCCACCCCTGTCCTATGCAATGCAAATATCATTAAACATTAAACTTTTTATGATTTTGCAGGGAGTACAAAAAACTATCATGATAGGAATGGATGGATTGTCATAAACACTGACCATTTTATTCACATAATCAAAAAAGAAGCACAAGCAAACAAGAAAAAGGACAAACAAAAGCTAGTAAGTCCCAATATGAAATCTAAAATTCAGCATTCAAAAACAGAAGAGAAGAATCCAGAACCAGAAATATCAAATAAAAGCACATACTCACAAAACTTCAACAGCAACCAATGAACCACTGCTGGTACTTTCTCTCTGACCTCAATATAAAGCCAGAGGGAGGACCTGGCAGCAATGCTGTTGGGTAGCACCGCGTCCTGGGGTGCCATCCACAAAATACAACGAATTGTAGGAGATTCAAAAATACAGTATAATAATATGAAATAATAAACAAACACAAGAAAAATTACATAAAAAATACACATTCAGAAACAACCAAAATAAAGCTGAAAATGCACATAAACTAGGCAATTAACCCTAGCTAAAATATGACAGCTCCAACCTGTTGTACTGTATAAACACTTTTAGGCATGTTTATTGCAAACTGAAAACACTGTGAGTTTTATTTACATTGTTATCACACATTGTCCTATTAATGATTACCCAATGGCCCCTTACTAAACAGGATCTGGCACTGACCCTTGATGGACAGATGCTATGCTTTTTTCCCTTAACAATGCAAAGGTATTGCTTTGGTCATCTCCTATTGTCCCAGGATTTCAAAGGCATATATTACACACTGAATAAAAGCTTGTTTTGTTCACAGATTATATAAGGAGTGACACACTGACAAACATTACAGTGTTTGATGGCTTTTCTGAAGAATTAGCTATTTTTCATCAATTTTTAAATAGCTGTGAAGGCAAATTACCTTTCAGTTTATATTCAATAAGAAACAGTGTTAGTTTTTTAGACACATCTTTCCTTCTTTGTTTCACCAAACCGTCAGCAGCAGTGTTTAATTTCATCTTTCCAGTTTTCACCCTCAACCATTAATGATTATTTCACCCACAAGCAATTTGACCGGCGTGCTATCCTGGGCTGATTTCTACCTACTACTGCTGAGGTAGACCCCCAGAGACCCCTATAACATAAGAACAAAAGAAATTTAACAAACAAGAGAAGACCATCCAGTCTATCAAGCTCATTTGTAAAGCTAATAGCTAAACGGTCCCAATGTGTCATCCAGATCCTTCTTAAGGGTTCTCAAGGGTTCTTCTTTAGCTTCATGTCTCGGTTGTTTGTTTCAGATTTCTACAACTTGCCGTGTAACGATGTACTTACTGGCTTTAGTGTTAGTCCTTGTATGCATACCTCAAGTCGATAACAATTCATGCCATCATGTTCACAGCTCTCACAGGGTCATATGATTAAATGTAAATGTTGTTTTCAGGTATGCCTCATTCATTTCATCCATCCATCCATCCATTATCCAACCCGCTATATCCTAACTACAGGGTCAAGGAAGTCTGCTGGAGCCAATCCCAGCCAACACAGGGCACAAGGCAGGAAACAAACCCCAGGCAGGGCGCCAGCCCACCGCAGCCTCATTCATTTCATCCACAACAATTGACAATCAAAAATATGACAAAATAGTTTAAAAATGTTTTATTATGATTATTTATTTGCCTAAAACCTATAGACTCACTAGCAACTGCAAATGCGGTAAAGTGTCAATATTTTTATATGTACGTTTTAAGTGCTGTGTTTGCACTTAAACAAAACATACTTTATGCAGGGTTTCTTAGTATCTATATATGCTAATTACATGTTTCTATCTTGTTGCTTATTATTTAGGTATTTGCAAGTTTAGAGAGGTAAAGAAAAGAAATGGTGCAATACTTATTAGCACATGAAGCCATAGAAAGAGTTCTAACATTAATGGCAGCATAACAAATCAAAGAGAGATTCAGCAGCACGCCACAAGAAGACAAACGATGAAGAGCAGAGTGAGACAGTGTTGAATGATACTTCTGATGTATCACATACTGAATGTTCTGGGCAGGGAAGAGTAGAGAAGCAGAGCTGAGGGCATGAGAAGTGGGGGAAAGCAGCTGCAACAGCTGCAAGGAGCAAAACAGCCCAAGCCACAATACCTGAAACAGCTTCTTGCAGAAGTGAAATTGGACAAAAAATGCACAAGGTGCCACACATGTCCAGTATCATCGGACTTAAAAACTGTTCTTCAGTGCAGTGTGTGCCAGACTGAAATGGTTTGTCTGAAGACTG
Organism: Polypterus bichir lapradei; assembly: GCA_026402145.1. Classification (NCBI taxonomy): domain Eukaryota; kingdom Metazoa; phylum Chordata; class Cladistia; order Polypteriformes; family Polypteridae; genus Polypterus; species Polypterus bichir. The sequence goes on along the minus strand of JANRMT010062792.1, from coordinate 358,698 downwards.
GTAGTCTGTGTAGCTGTTTTTCAAGAGTAGTTGCAGTTGGGTTTGTTGTTTTCACACAGTTATCACGTATGTAGACCAACTTGGTGTGATCTTGGATAACAGTCCACATGTTACATGAATTGCAGGTGAAGGGCTTGAAAACCATTATTTTATACTTATTTTCAGGTTTGTCAGTAATTGATTTTAGGTTAAGGTTTCAGTATTGTATTTGTTTGGATTCCGTAGTAGAGTAGGCTATTAGTCTCTTTTTTTTGTAGACAAATAACCCTGAACTGGATTGAGCAGGTTTAACAATGTAATGTTTTGTTTAATGAATTTGATGGGCCTTAGTGCAAAAAATAAATAAATACATTGTAAATAAATAAATAATAAGCCCCCAGCTCATACAACTACAGGGTGGCCCACGAAAAAGTGGTCTGCCTCCACCGAGATGACTGCATTACATGATGAAGAGAAAAATGATCAAATTTGGTACTCACATTTACAGAAGATGCTGAAAATGATCTCCGTGTGCATCAATACATCTCTGTGCCCGTTTCACCATGTTCATGTACACTCTTTGCAACATCATGGGGTTGATGGGTGGTGGGACATTTTTTCGTGGGCCACCCTGTATAAAATGACCACCATGAATGAGATACATCAAACATATAAGATACAAGAAAGGTCAATAGTTGTCATTTATCTTTATGGAGTCTTTCGAATGATAACACCATTACCCTTTTCTTCAGTCATGTGGTCAAGTATGTTCACAGTTAAGCCTTGAGAAACAACATTCATGCAGTTAACATGGACTACCCAGCCCCATGCGTGCGATGCAAATGCCCCACTCATGCTACCTTTAGTTCACCAAAGAGGTCAAATCTGGTCAAAGATTTTTAGGAAGGCTTTACAAGACTTAAGTTGTAAAGTATGCTGCCTATTCAGACATTTTCTCCTGTTTCCACTGTAAAAAGTGGTGAGAACACCAGATGTCTCACGGCCTGTTATGCTTCTTTTTCTAGCAGGGACCATAAGTTCAAAGTTCTGGGTACACCCTTCAAGGCCCAGAAGTTTCATCAAATGAGCCAACACCATAAGAAATATACTGCTCCATTTGGTTGTATGACATCTCTGAGGAAAGTATTAAAGAGAACCATAATGAAGGAGGGCATTTTGAATATGACCTTGGTATAGGACAGAAAAGAAGGCTCCTGGTACAAGCTTGACATAAGAGTACCTTAATTTTTGAGGAAAGGACATAAGACATTTTGCTTGTCTTAAAGGCACTGTCACATACATGCAATTGGGAAGCAGCTGAAGGGCCTGAATAACAATAGTACCATGCCAGACCAGGGGGTAGTGAGCTGCACTGACACTTTCTCTTAATCCTCTGCAGACCATCCACGCTCCTATGATGATGTCACTAACGTCACCATTTCTGGTTCCGGTCCCAATTACGTCACTTCCTGTCTTGGCCTTTAAAGATGCCATATTCTCATCCTACAATCAGTTCTGTTTTGGACTCTGTTTTATAAACAACTAAACCTATTTACCCATTTGCAGCCAGGGCATAATATACGGGTGACGATCCCAAACTTTTCTTGATGTCTCTGGCTCGTTTGTATGACAGCACATTAAGACTAATTGTGGAGCTTATCTCTATAAACCTGGAAACTTTTAAAGATTTTTTGAGCCTTGAAATATTAAATAAAAGCTATCAATATGGCTTGAGTAAAAATATGATGTCAATTCTTGTCTCTTGGATTGTCAAGCACCTAAGACCAGTCTCACTGTAGAAGAACCCTGCAACAGAATATCTAGGATAGGATGTACTCTGTCTTAATTGAAGTTGGTTGCCATTCTTCATTTTCAAATATAATCTATTTTTTTTTTGGGAAGAATGTTCGCAGTGGTATCTAACCATAAATTACAGATAATGTACAAGTAGTTAAGACATTCTGCATTATTCAACACAATCATTTTCTCTCATATATGCAAAGCTGTTATCTTAATGTTTTGTATGGTAATGTTGTCACAACTGGTGTTTTCTCACATGCACTTACTAAGAAGTGATTTATTTGCTGTTTTATCCTTAGCTTTGTGTTCAGAAATGTTACATGAGACCAGATGCAGGATCTCAGAGTATAAACATACAGTAACATTTAATAAAGCTTCACACTCACGACTATAGTTTAGAGGTGATTAGTCCTCCCTAGGTGCAATGCATTTAATGTTGAGAGAAACATTGCAGATTTTTAAGTACAAATCAGTCGCTCCCACTTGACTGAATTAAATGAATGATTGAAGAGGTTATTTATAACACCCACAAAACCAGAAAATTCCTGTTTGCACTACTGTAGAACTTCTTAGTTCTTTATTACGTTCATAGAATGTAAGAATCATTCTTCTGGATCACATTAAGTTCAGCTTCCAGTGAATACTGATCGTTTTTTATATTCTGTTGTATATATAGTTTCCCTGCTATGGCTATATATAATTTGATTATCTACAGTGCAGGATATTTTTCCTCAAATAGAAGTTTTATCTTGAAATGCTTTAGTAATTAGTGTTCTATAGAATATAATGATCATGCAACATCCCTGAGGAATTCAGTTTGGGTTATCTGGTGACCCTAAAGCTGGTGAGAATGACAGCAGATGTGGTCTATAAATGGACTTGTACTCCATTTAATGTTGGTTCTTTCTTTGCACATTATGCTACCAAGATCAGGTTTAGTTCACACAAATCTTAATAGCAGAATGTGGGGTCAGGAAATTAGTAAATGAATTATTACAGAACATCTGTCTTGGGATATCACTGCCTTGTTGTTACTGACATATCTAAGCATCAACAGATCATGCTCTTCTGTTGGTGATCTCTCTATCCATATTTGCATCTTTTTCAGTACAGGGTTGAAGGGCAGCACTTCAATAACCACACTCACTCACACTGTTCCATTTTGGAGCCATTAATTAGCCTAACATGCAATGTACTTGGATGCGTGAGGAAATTGGAGGAACTGAGGAACATCTGTAAAACTTAGAGGGAATTTACAAAGTCTTCCCGGTCAACCAGATAAGTATTTGATCCTAGTTGTCTGAAGGTGTGAGCCAACAACAGCATTAACCTCATTAGTATGCTTATTTTTTGCATGATATATTTCTAGTTTTCATTTTCAAGTAACCTTATCCTCAAGGAATCAGTAAAGCACTGTAACCATTGTTCTACTATGCCACCATGTTATGTTTATTTAATTTATTTGTTTTGGAATATATTGTTCTTTATTGATTAATTAATCCTAGTAAATACTTTTCCATCTCCCTATCTTTATTTTTAAGTTCAGTATATCCACATCCTCTATGATCCATTAAGTTGGTTAACTGCAAACAGGATATGTAAAGATAAGCAAAGATTAATGTAACAGCTGAATGCTGCTGACATGTTGAATTAGTTTAATTGAGCTAAAAATGCTTTGCTGCTGATTTTCATTTATACTCAACAACTGATACTTCTTGTTTTAGTGTCCAACAAAACTTGGCCAACATTGATGAATTCCCATTGCCTGGATACTGCTTTTCCATCAATGAAATGTCCTGGTGAAAAATTTCACTATGTTTGTCACAAACTGTACCAAGAACAGCAGGGAAGAAGTCCAAGTTTGAATGCAGAAAATGAATCTTTAGTCACATGTTGCCCTCCATGGTTTTGTATACTTTGAAGCATGTTATCAACCAGCAGAACATACACTGTGTGGAACGGGACCCGGACACAGACAGATGGGCATCATTTGTTCCACCCAACACACGTTTATTTACAATATTTACAGAACAGTTCAGTGCACAAACCCAGTGCCTCCAGCACCGATTCCCCAAAAGTCCGGGCCTTTTACACAGTCCCAAATGCCTCTCTTCTGGCCGCCTCCAGTCCTCTCTCCAGCTCCGTCCTCTTCCACCCGACTTCCGCTCTCGAATGCAGGGAGGCGGCCCCTTTTATCACACCCCGGATGGGCTCCAGCTGCTTCCCGGCACTCCTCCTTGGACACGCCCCCGTGTGGCAGAAGTGCCGGCTGAGCACCCGGAAGCCCTCCGGGTGTCCCCATTCTTCTTCCCCCCGGCACTTCTTGGTGTGGTGGAAGTGCTGGGTTCCAGGGTTCTTCAGGCACCGGGGCGCCGCCTGGCGGTGGCCACGGGCCCCTACAGGGTTGGGCTTCCAAGCCCCCTACCCGAGGCCACCAACAAAACCAGGGCGGTCGCCCCCTCGTGGTCAGGAGGAGGCACCAGCCCTTCTCCGGTCCCCTTGGGCGTCCCAGCTGGGCTCCACCCCCAGCCGCCTGTGACAACTGCTTAAAAAACTTGAGGGAACACTTAATCGTCACGGTCTAACACCAAGTCAGGTGGGCTTCAGGGATATCAGTCAGCCCAGTTAGGAAGCATAAGCGATTATGAATCAACTTCATCTGCTTTGGTACAAATGAAAGTGACAACAGGTGCACTGGAGAGGCAACAACAAGACAACCCCCAAAAAGGGAATGGTTTGGCAGGTGGCGGCCACAGACAATTGTTCACTCTTTATCTTTTCTGTTTCTTCTCTAGTTTGGTGTTTTACTACTATCCTTGTCTCTACTGGTAGCATGAGGTGGTACCTGCAGCTGATTCAGGTTACACAGGTAGTCCAGTTCCTCCAGGATAGCACATTCATATGTGCCATCACAAGAAGGTTTGCTGTGTCTCCCAGCACAGTCTCAAGAGCATGGAGGAGATATCAGGCTGTTACATGAGTAGAGCTGGACAGGGCTTTGGAAAGGCATCAACCCACCAGTAGGTCAGGTATCTGCTCCTTTGTGTGAGGAGGAACAGGAGGAGCACTGTCAGAACCCTACAAAATGACCTCCATCTGGCTACTAGTGTGCATGTGTCTGACCAAACTGTCAGAAGCAGACTCCAAGAGGGTGGCATGAGGCCTGATGTCCTTTAGTGGGACCTGTGTTCACTTCCCATCACTGTGCAGCTCCATTGGCATTTGATGAGAGCAGGTTCACACTGAGCACATGTGTTGGATGTGAATGTGTTGTCATGATGAGCTTTATGCAGCCTGCAACATCATCCAGCATGACTGCTTTGGAAGTGGCTCAGTGATGGTCTGGGGATGCATATACTTGGATGGTTGCACAGACCTCCATATGCTAGGCAGTGGTACCCTGACTGCTGTTAGGTACCAGGATAATATCCTCTGAGCCATTGTCAGACCTTACACTGGAGCAGTAGGCTCTGGGTTCCACCTGGTGCAGGACAATGCTCGGCCTCTTGTGGCCAGTGTGTGTAGGCAGTTCCTGGTTGACGAAGGCATTGATGCCATTGACTGGCCCACACGTTTCCCAGACCTGACTCCAACTGAGAACCTCTGGGAAGTTATGTATCCTAGGTCACCAAGTAGAGCCACAGGTCTGGGAGAAAATCCCTCAGTGACACCAACTGCCATCAGGAGTATATCAAAACATTGTCAAACACATTACTGAGTCACATTATCAGTTGCCATGATGAAGTTCACACAGGTTTGATCAGCCTGTCATCTAAATTTTTGTCTTTGATGATTTTCGGTGTGATGTTGAATGTAACCGTCAGTGGGTTACAGAATTTGGTATCCATTGACCATCGTTACATCATTTTATTCACAATGAAATCATACAGTAGTACTCAATAACGATTTTCCACATGAATATTTCTTTCATCAAGCTGTGATGTGTGATTTAAGTGTTCCCTTAAGTTTTTTAGTAGTGTAGTTTGGTGTACTGGAGTTGCCATAAAAATTCTCAACAGTATTCCATGCAATTTCCTCTGGCATCATTAGTACCACTTGTTTTTAAACCACTTGTCACCAATGACATGCCTGATTTGTGGAACAACAAAAATGTTTTCCTTAAGCTTGGCAGTTATCTGTGGAAAACCTATGTCAAATATCAAAATAATTCACCTTCCGCGTTCATTGCTTTCACAAACTTTTTCAGTAGTCCAAGTTTATATGAAGAGGGGGCAAAATATTTTTGTTGGATTGACAATAGGTTTATATGCCACACTTTCTTCTCCAGCAACCAAATGCTCTTTTTATTGTAATTTGACTCTACATTTTCATATGAAACAATAGGATTTGGTATATCTGAGCTGTATTTCTAGTCCAAAAGACATGCAGGTTAGGTGCATTGGCAACTCTAAATTGTCCCTAGTGTGTGCTTGGTGTGTGTGTGTGTGCATGCCCTGCAGTGGGCTGGTGCCCTGCCTGGGGTTTATTTCCTGCCTTGCGCCCTGTGTTGGCTGGGATTGGCTCCAGCAGACCCCCGTGACCCTGTAGTTAGAATATAGCAGGTTGGATAATGGATGGATGGACAAATGTTCTATTTGCAGTTTTTGCACTGTATATACACTACCGGTCAAAAGTTTTAGAACACCACAGTTTTTCCAGTTTTTCTTCAAATGTAATCAGTTGAATGGCAATAAATAACTTAAAATTGGGAAAAGATAAGCAGTACCTGACAGAGGTTTAAATTTAAAGTTTAGGTTAGAAATCACTGAAAAAAAGGAAACACCTTCTGTCTGTCTTAAAGCAGAGTTGGAACAGACTGTGTTACTATACCCTCTGAAGTACTACTTGGACAATATTACACTGTAGAATGTTGCCAATTCCACTGATAATTGCAAAAATAAACATCAAATCACAAATGAAATGAAACAGACCATTCTTACCCTTAGAAGTATAGGCCTTTCATCCATCCATCCATCCATTTTCCAACCCGCTGAATCCGAACACTGGGTCACGGGGGTCTGCTGGAGCCAATCCCAGCCAACACAGGGCACAAGGCAGGAACCAATCCTGGGCAGGGTGTCAACCCACCACAGATAGGCCTTTCATTTAGAGAAATTGCAAAAAACAAATCAAAGTGTCAGTGAGTACGATGTCCTACACAATCCAAAGGCAACTGATAATTGTAAGAAACTCTGATAGGAAGAGAAATCTGGCAGACACAAAGTCACAACCCAAACAGAAGACAAGTATCTTAGGGTCACCAGCTTGAATGATAGACACCTCACAGGGCAACAGCTTCAAGCACAGCTTAACAATGGCAGAAAAAAGCAAGTCTCACTTTCTACTGTGAAGAGAAGACTTTGTACTGCAGATTTGACAGGGCAAGTGGCAGTAAGAAAGCCATTCTTCAAAGGACAAAACAGTCTTGAAATGCTGGCTATGGACTCGGCACTTTCAGAAGTAAATATGTTCACAAATGTGGAGACATCAGGAATACATTTGTTACATTATTTAAAAAAATGGACTTGGATTTATTTATTTGCTTCAAGTCCAAATTAAATATAATCAGATTTAGGAAGAAGTCAGATTTGACTTGAAGCTCTTGTACATCACGTGTATCAGAAAATTTCTATTGTTCGAAACACATTGTTAAATTGACATAACTTTTTTTTTTGTATTAGCTTGGTTAAACTAGTTTTCTGGGCATTTAGTAATACGAGTAAATCCCATTTTTCTAAGACTACAAACAAGTGCTAAAACCAAAGAGAATTTTTTTTTTACTTGACGGGGTCATTACATCGCAATGTTGACTGTTCTGTCTGCTGGGCCGCATTTTTTCATTTCATACACCTTTGGGTTGCTTTTATCAGCTGTGCTTTTAAGCAGGCCTTAATGATCTGTAAGACTTTGTTCGTACAGTTCTCTTGGGTCGCACACATCTGTTTGTCCTACTTAAACTTGTGATTTCACTTAACCCCTTGTATTTAGGTTAGCTCTGCTCATTACAGACCTACCCTGGTTCCAATTATGTCTTAGCTTTCTCACTCAAAGAAATCTATTGTCCAACTACAGATCTGATTCATAAACAATGCAGCTATTGACTTTAATCTTGTCATGCTCCAGCTTGTTTTGCACCCACATACTGTTAGAAGCTCAAATGTAGCTAAAGCGTAGGTGTTGGAGAAAAACAAAGATCTTTGAATATGGGGCACGGCCCAGCAACAATCCACATCTGTATAAGCACATATATATGCTTTGTGATATGGGTGAATATTTGGCTTATCTGTCAATTCTTCCCAATATACAGAAGGCTCAAGAGAGATAGATCTAGCATATAGAAAGGAAAAAATAATACACATAACAGTTGCAACCTCACTCATTATATGATCATTTGAATTGATTTTATTTTAAACTCCTCTTGGATTTGATTGTACATGAAAATCAATGTGTAAACTGGTAGTTATAAACTTAAAATTGATAAAAAAAATGTTCTTACACTGGATGCAAGCAGATTGAAAAACATGCATACAAGCAGTTCTTTGTGCATGTGCCTTCATTCATTGTTTTCTCTATTTGAGAGACATGGTCACGATTATATAAGATTTATACAGAAGCAATAACAAACAAATAAAAAGAAATTAAGTTCAGTTGACATCAAGTCAGAAAATTTTAGAACATAAAGGCAAAATGATCAAGTTGTTCTGTAATGGAGAATCCACTGCAGGACACCCAAAATGAGAATGCATTAACAAATTAATATACAGTAGGTCAGGAGAAAGGCAATACTGAAGAATATTGAAACCATGTTGATTTTGCTTTTCTCCATATATACAGTAGATATTTTGTCAGCCACAGGGACAAGGATTGGGTTACCGGCCTAGCAATTCCCTTTTAATAGGCACAAAAAACAGGCTTTAAACAGAAAAAGAAAACCTCAGCCTTCTTCTTCAAAACAAATTTGAGGCAGTAGAACAATCTTTCTCCTTCAGGTGGGTTATTTAGAAAGAACACCCACTTCATGCCAGTTTACAATGACTGGTCCAAAAGGGGCAGAGCTTTGGAGCCACTGAGGTGGCCTTGTCACAGGTCTTCTAGTGTTTTCCCTTTGGAGCTGCAGGCCAAAGAAAAAAAGGTTGTTTGAGGTAGTGCCCCCTCTTGTCACGGAGTGAAACAGCTTACCTCAAAAGAGCAATGAAAGTGTCCCCTTCATGCATTTGTGTGACAATGCTTCCAATAGACACTCTTATGGACCTCTACCAGCAGCTGCATCCCACCTTTGAGAAGCCTAGTATATGAAATCATGGACATACAAGTTACTCACAACAGGGATCCTTTCAGACAAAACTTACAGGCAGATTTGGAGTATGTCACCGCTTTCTTACTCAAAATGTCACTGCAGTCGTTAAGACTATCATTCATATGTCCTTCAGATAATGATGAAAGAACTAATATTCCAATTAAGATGACATTTGAGTAAAAGACAGGATTCCCAAACATTTCAGGAAACAATCATACATTCAAATTTGGTATCATTGTACAGACATATTTATAAATGAGGCTCCAATTTTCACCATGAAATGTGATAAAATGCAACATCACGTGAAAAAGACATTATCATTGACAGAAAAGCATGATAAACTCTTCATCAGGTCAACATGTTTCAAAGATTCAGAAAATAAACACTTTTAGTTTTTGTGAACAGATCTGATGCCTTCTTCATGTACAATTGTGGTGTTTACTATATGTCCTTGTCTTGTTTACAAAAAAAGTCACTAATTACATCACCATAACAAAAAATATTTATGTTTATTATGGCGTGGTGTCGGAGCATGGAGAGATGTTACATGTTTGTCAGATGATCATGTGACAATGATACGAATGCTACTACTAGTTTGTATGGGTCTGTTACTTAATATATGCTCACCTTACCAAAATATCTGTTTGTCTGTTTGCTCGCTATTAATTCCTACATACTTTGAGATATCAAGGCAAAACTTTCCAAAGTGACTTTTCACAATGTTACAAGCAATGAGTACCCAGAAATACCGAACAAATTAATCAGAAGGTGATTTATAAATAAATAACACACGTAATGTACACTAATCTGACAGGCATATACATGTCTTATTATTCCATTATCTTATATATAAGTGTCTACGTGTGGAAGTGTGTCTGTCTGTCCAGCCTTGAAGTTACAGGTGGAGTCAGGGTAAGGGCTGCTAATATAGAAGCGAGGCAAGCATATCGGCAAAACAAAACCTCCAAAGAAAGGATCACTCGCTTAGCTGCTAATACAGAAACAAGGTGAACACATCGACAAAACCGTCTCCCATTTACTTTTCCTCCTGCCACTAATACACAAGTGAGGTGAACACGTCGGCAAAGCGAAACCTCTGAAGAAAGACAAAGTCACTTAGCCTCTAATACACAAGCAATGCAAGCACGTGGGCAAAACGAAACCTCTTAGGAGAGAGATGCCCAGAGTAGTTCCTTTCAATTACCTGACATCTCTTCATTTCAATTATTTTTCGGATGTTTTTAATAGTTTCTAGGACCCCGGGCTTTTTACATCACGGGCTTATACAGCTAGTTATTATATATATGCTTATTATTCCAGGAGCTAAATATTAAAGAACTGGGGAGATGGCCTTTTGCTGTTTTGTGGATCACTTAAAAGTATCCCAAAAACCCACTTTTTATTTTGACATATCAGATCTACTTCTGTCCAGCCATCTATTAATTTTCTGCCACTTTTCTGGAACCAGGTAGGGGGGGACATCAATCAACAAAGTTACCCAGACATCCCTTTTCCCCACCAACTCCTCTAGAGGGATACCCAGATGTCCCCAGACCACCAAGAGTTATGATCTCTCCAGTATATCCTGGGACTGCCTCAAAGTCTCCTCCTGGTTGGACCTACCCAGGGAGGCATCTAGGAGTCAACCTAATCAGATGCCTGAACCACCTCAATTGGCTGTTTTTGACATGCAAGAAGCATCTACTTTGAGCTCCTCTGAATGTTTGTGTTCCTTTAAGGCTGACCTCAAACACCTTGTGATGGAAGTTCATTATTATTATATTTTTTGCTGCTTGTACTGTATCTGCAGTCTAGTTCATTTGGTCATTATCCAAGCTCGTGACCTTAAATGAGGGCAGGAACATACATTGACCAATAAATCAAGAGCTTTGCCTTCCAGCTCATCTTTCTCTTCACTACAAATGACTGGTACAATGTCCGCCTCTCAGTCTCCTGTGTGCTTCTTCTCTCACTCATGAACAAGACTCCCAGATGCTTAAACTCCTCAATTTGAGTTAACACCTCATCCTCAACCTGGAGAGGGCACTTCACCATTTTCTAGCTGAGAATCTTCATTTCAGACATGGAGATGCTGATTCTTATTCCGGCTGCTTTACACTTGGCCACAAACCAACCCAGGAGCTGAGGTCTGTAGATCGACTTCAAATATGCATAAAAATATTATATACTTCTTGGATTTTCAAACATTATTAATCTTTACTTTTCTCCTCTTTTCGTTTTTATTTGTTTATGTAGTGGCAAAGTACACTGTAGCCACCTGTGATGCTGGAACTCCACCTGTTGACAAGACTCATTGCATCGAATTGTCTAGGTTGAAGCTTTAAAAACAGTAGGAAACTACTTAAATATGTTTATGATATGGCCAGTTGGGGCTGGGCAGTCTCTTGGATTAGTGTTATGCTCCTGGAGTTTCTTTTTTTTTTAGTTTTTCTGATCAACCTGGCCATCTGGCCATGTCATCACCCTTAAAAAAATAAATTTATAAATAAGGACTCTACTTTATGAATTTATTTATTTATTTATTATTACAGTATCTGTATTATGTAAGTGCATGTTGATTTATTCTCATTTACTATTTTTGATATGTCATTTATTAATTCTTATTTTTATTTATTTATGACTTGTTTTTCTTTTCTTGCAACTTTTCTTTGACAACATGTGAAGCACTTTGAGTTACATCCTGTGTATGAAAATGTGCTTTAAAAATAAATGCTGGAAACTTCTGCCTATAGCAAAACTCTGTATTTAGGCATGCAGCAAAGGCACTGGAAGAAACAAGTGTGCAGAAAAAATAAAAACTCAAACAAAAATATAAATGCAATAAAACGAACAACTAGCATTGCAGTGAAAACCTCTATATTTAGTAATTATTTTAAAAACATGACTAACCTACCGCATAGCTTAAGGAATGTCTAATTAGTTGGTCAAACAGTAATTAAGCAGCCATTTAGGAGTTTTTAGTCAGTTAATCAAAAACACTACATTCATAATTAACCTTAGCATTTGAATAAAACACCAACAGCATGCACTGTAGGACATATTTCTATTACCTTATAATAGGATTTTTAAAAAAAGGGGTGGGCTCAAACCTATTTTTTGGGTTTCTTCTTTATACACAATATACTTTGTAAATAGTCATGAGCCAACACAGTGGAGTTTACTTCTGCATGAGCTCAGTGAAATCATGACAATGTTTAGAAACTTCAACAAACTCCACCAAATGTATTGACGTCAATGGAGAAGGAGGAACTGGACTACTTTTGAGTAGATTATAATGGTGCAATGGTCTTATAAGTGTCCCTGAGTGCTGGGGAAGTGCCTGCTGGATTGCTTATTGCAGCCAAAAATGTGATCTGAGCTGTGAGGCAATGCTATCCTCTGTGCAACGTGCATCAAGCAACAAACGGCATAGATGTAATGATAATCACAAACAAAATACAACAAATGGTCACAAACTAGCAACAAGTGACATATATATATATATATATATATATATATATATATATATATATATATATATATATACATACAGATATATATCATTGCACTCACAATCTTGAGGAACAAACTGCCATGCCACAAAACTGCAGAGTGGGACTGGCTTCTTCCACAGTTTCAAGTCACCACTCTAGGCATAATGGAAATGTCTTTTTGGTTTCTAATCTATCTGTGCAAGTACTCTGCACTTTTTTCTTCATTATAAATACCTTATAAATAGTAATAAATGCTAAGTTATTATGATTATTATTATTATTATTATTATTTCACAGGGTCTCATGATGTGAAGAGAAGGAGGACTCCTTTAAGGGTTGTATTGATTGGTAGCTGCACAAGAAACTGAGCTTGCACAGAGGGATCAGTCTTATACATCTGGTGGCAGTAGTCGTACAATTCTTATTATAATCAGCTAATGGACCTCTCAAATGAAAATACTGCAAGTCTTACTTTTTTTTTCTTTTAATGCATTCCGGGTGCAAATCAGCTAGATCGGGTCCTGACATTGCACATGAGCAAAGCAGATCGGGCAACAATCTTACAGTACAAGTGCAAGTTCTGCACATGGCAGCTACAGCTCCATGATGTCATGCTGACCCTCTGAAGCATCATGGGGTGCATGGGAAAAAATTTGTTCTCTAAGCAAGCTGAACTGCAAATTTCCCAGACACTACTCTGCAAACAAGGTCAGCAGTGATTACAGTGAACTCACTGCAAAAAATGCCAAATTTCACTGACCAGCAGTATTTATAAATAAGACTTTTCAAAAGGTGCTGACTGAATGAATAAACAACTGTAAAAGTGCAAATAAATCAATTGAACATATAGCAAATGTCTCAACAAAATTTACTTTTAAAATACTTTTCACAGAGGAGTGATTTAGGAAGAAAATGCAAAAAAGGAAAGTTAAGAAATTCAGTTCAGCATATTCATGACAAGTACAAGAAAAAAACACAAATGCCGGCTTTACTGACTTAGTTTTGCCATCCAGTGTTTCCCTTGGTATTTTGATTGTACACAGCCAAAACTATTCAGGCAAGTGTCCAAGACTGTGGCTGTACAGTTTGAAATGACGTAGAGGGTCTAACTCTTGAATCATACTATAAATAAACTGCTTCTATATATCGAATCTTGAGGATATTACTTAGAATATTGTACTCAAACCTTTGTTTCACGTCCCTTACTTTTTACATAGCCCTTATCAGAAAAAAAAACAGAATTTTATCAATATATTGTATGCATAGGGCTTACGAATACTTATTATTATATACCTGAACATTACCAAAAGAGTTACAAGACATTAAAGAAGTGATCATTTAAAATGTTATAGTTAATGTTTCCAGGCTGAAAAATCACTATTTGGGCACTTACATGTTGTAGAGACAATCTCAGAAGTTAAGGTGCTCTACCTCACTCAGGGAGTCACTTCTTATGTTTCACTACTTGCTGATCATGGCGTTGAAGACTGGCAATGTGGTCAAACTGAGAAGTTCACACTTTGCTGTATTTATTGTAAATTTGAACTTATACTTTGATGTACAGTATGTGGTCTGTCCACAAAGAAAATGAATTTCTTAAGTAGGGAGCTAATGTGGTCACATACAGACTCACAATAGTGGTGATGTGAATTGGTGATCTTGACCTGTAAAATCCCTACTTGCTCGATCATGCCACATCAGTTAGTCATCAAATACACGCAGCAGAGTGAACATGTTTCCTGTGCCTTTTATGATTTTTTTTTGCAAGTTGAAATATGAAGGATCTTGAAGAGCAACATGTTTCCGAGAAATTAGCAAAAACTTTTACCGAGACTTTGTAGACATTGCATCAAGCTTATAAACAGGATTGTTTAAGCCAGACACAATGTTCTGAAAGGTGCTGAAGTTTCATATTTCTATTTGTTTCAAATCTGGCAGACGATACCAAAACTGAACAGTGATCACGGTGAGAAAGTGCATGCTTTGATTTGTGAAAATCTTTACAGAACTGTCCATAAAGTTGTTGAAGAAATAGGCATCAGTAAAGGTTTGTATTACGCAACTCAAAAACTGCAGATGCAAAATGTTGCAGCAAACTTTGTGCCATGTCTCTTGACAGATCAGCAAAAACCGAACTGTGCCACAGTCAGGAGATATTAGAACATTCAAATGCTGATGAAAACTTTCTGAAATATGTCATAACAGGGGATGAATCATGGGTATACAGTCCAAACATTTTTTTTCATAAAGTTGAAATCCACCCTGAAAGGTCACCAATTTCAAACAATCCAAAATTTGCCACGGGACCTATACAACAGTCCATAAAACGAGTTCTAGAATGAATTCCAGAAATGGCAAAACTGTTGAGAGTGGTATATAAATAGAGAAGGGGAATATTTCAAGTCTGAGTGCACTTTAAGCATATTTAAGCATGTTTTAAAAAAGTTTGGTTTCTTTTTAAACAGACCTCATATTTTGCTATGGGAATTTTCTTTAAGTACTCTTCAATAACAGCTTAAATTCCCATCACAATCAGCCAGGAATTGGACATTCTTTATTATAAAAATTGTACCCAATGGAGCCTGCATTTCAACAGGTGAGTTCTCTATGTGGACTGAAGAATATGGCAGAGTAACGATCTTAAATAAGTGAAGTTCATTGGCATAACATTGTCACAAAATACATTAGTTGCACCAATCAGTATTCACATAAATGGTATAACCTATGACACTCTTTGAAAATCTAAAAATCTCAAAATAGTTAAGCAAATTAAAAGCATTTGGCAAACATTTTATTATTCAATAGGAACATATATATATTAATTCTTATAGAGTTCAAAATAAATAGAATAAATGGTCATTATCTCATCCTCTACATAGTAATGTACGAGAAACAAATGGAGCAGAAAGTACAGAAAAGGCAGAACATGAACTCACACATAATAATTTTCCCTAATAATATACATATACTATACATCCTTCAAAATAAAATATTTGATTTTGATAATTACATTGCATGTTCAGTTGTATTTTGACAGATTACAGCTAAGCCATTTAAAATATTCCAAAGTATTTTAACAGTTTTTTAGCAGTGTTTCAAGGGATTTTAGTTTAACTCATAAAACACATACTTTGCATAGTATAAGCTGGCTGCGTGCATTCATTTTATTCAAGGAGGTCTGGCATTCCATTAAAGATTTACACATTTATACAAATGGGCCAAAAGAGGGCACTGTTTAATAAGCATGGCAAACATGACTCTGCAAGTGTAATTCATTTAGCACAAGAAAGAACGATAAAGTAAAAGAGTTAGGCGTCTAAAATCTATCGCCTTCTTGATGTCTGAGTGTGTATTGTATGGGTGGAGTGTTACCCAGAAATGAGCTAGGATGCCACTTCTAAGAACTTCAAGACACATAAAAATAGACTTGATGAAATAACCATTTCAAGATGTTGTGCACTTCATTCAAAATAAACACATCCAAAAACATACTCGTTCAGCTCCTTCCTTTGTCATTTCCTGTGGTTTTGTTGTTGTGGTTTTTCTCGCACATAATCTTAATGTGTCACACTGTGGCTATTTGGAAATAAATAGCCAGGTTTCTATTAGGAAGAGCATTTTTTATTTTTGAGATGTTGATATGATGAATGAAATGCTTTTTTTCTTCTTAGTTGCAATACATTTAAAAAACACATTGATGCAGCTCTCATAGAATGGAATCTGGAGTTCTATGTTTGTAAGTGTACCTGAAGAACTTCCCAGTTACATGTCTTCAGATGCATTGGTAGATTTTGCTGAGATTATATAAAAATGGAGCAGAGGGAAGAGGTACTTGGAACAGATGCAAAATTGGCAAGTATGAGATCACTTGGCTGACTACATTACATTTCACAGCTCCACAGAAGCTACATTTCCTTTTATTACCTGTGCTCTACATATTTGGAGTAACTTAAACAGATCATAATCACTTCAGATTTACAGTTCATTAAGATGTAAGATTTGTATTGCTTTTTCATACTCTATGTTGGTTGACTCATTTTACAAATGCGCATTCCTTTAATTCCAACAAACATACATAAATAAAAATCGTAATACAGTAGTCTCACTTATCCTACCTTCGCTTATCCAGTATTCTGTATTATCCGACATTCCACCGAAAAAAAAAAACAAAAAAACACATCAATCGGTAACAAGAAGTTGCGAGCGTGAGCGTAGTCTAGTTTTTGTTGCTCCCGACTTTACCGCAGCTAATTACAGTTGAACCTCGGTTTACGAGCATAATTCGTTCTGGAAATGTGCTCTCAGTCCAAAGCACTCGTACAGTACATCAATGCGATTTTCCCCATA
Source organism: Polypterus bichir lapradei (assembly GCA_026402145.1). NCBI lineage: Eukaryota > Metazoa > Chordata > Cladistia > Polypteriformes > Polypteridae > Polypterus > Polypterus bichir. The sequence continues at coordinate 341,781 of JANRMT010062792.1, read as the reverse complement.
AGAAATAATGGAAACTCAGATGATTTGTTCCACAACACAAAACTATTCATATAAAAATAATTAATACAAAATATAAAGTAAAAATACATAAAGCAAATTAACCTGCACTTTACCTTTGAAAAGAATCATGGCTGGTGTGAGTGAGTTCCTAAACTCTTGTGGGATTCCACCCAACAGGATGACACATGGAAGAGAGTCCCAAAGCAATCGCAGTCTGCCAGCGCTATAGCAGTTCACCTTAAAAGCGAATCCGAAAATATCTCAGACATGCTATAAGTGCCTGCCATCGATGGGTGATACAAGGAACAAGGAACATTATAAATGCGCAAGGCACAGTATTACTTTCCCCCGACCCTGCCTGACTGCTGTGTCTGTGTATAGGAGAGTGGCACATCCCGCTACAATAAATAACCGCGCTGTTGCTGTTTCAAGCTTAATAAAGCTGGTGTTCCTAAAGTACTGAGACTCAGCTTCGTGTTTTCGGGTGCAAGACGGGGACTCGCACATAACAGCACAAACACACACGTGGTCACAATGCTTTAGTAAACAGTATACGCTCGTACGGATGTTGACTATATGAGTGACAGAGTTAAGGCTCTAGAAACTGCAATTAATTACAGTACATTGAGCAACAAGAAGAAGCTACAGGAATTGACATAATGATACTGCAAAGATGGTGAGACTTGACAGTGAAGAAACAGCACTCGTCAGGAAAGTAGACGATCAAAAATGTCTTTAAATCATCACAGGACTGAACTTTTTAAGTACAGTACATATTGTATTTAACTTCAGACAATTCTGTAACTGTAAATTCATTTTTTCAGTTAATTTATTATGTTGTTTTGTTGTAAAACATGATTATTAGGTTCATAATGTGTAAAATTATAACATAGTTTGAGGTTTAATAGGCTTTTTCTTAACACCTGCCATTATCCAACATTTTCGCTTATCCGACGTTCTGCCGGCCCGTTTATGTCGGATAAGCGAGACTCTACTGTATACTGGTTATGTCTGGCATATATTGTATTTAACCTTTGGCATGAAGGTCTGCTTTAGGATGTTTCTTATGAGGTGATGCACCCACATCCCCTTTAGGTGACTTATACAGTAAAACTCTATTACTTTTAATCTGTCTCTGTAAGACAGTAATGTTATGGTGACCAGATTTTTAAAATGAAAACCCTAAGTAAAATTTGCTTAGAACAGTGGTGATACCAATCCTGAAACAAAAACAGAGATGAGAAAAATCAGGTGGCTATGTCAAGTATCACCAGGTGCAGTGCCAAAAGATTTCGACACAGGTGGCTGTGGAAGGGCACAAATAAGAAAAAGGATGCACAGCAGGCAAAAAATTCATTTTGAAATTGCACTTTTGCTATATCTCTCTATTATATAAAAAAATCTTGGGACGAGACGTGACTTTCTCAGAGAGACACTTTCACATCCCGCAAGTCGAGACTTTGTGCCAAGAGATTTAACCACGTCCGGTGCCGGAAATAAAAGACAAAGAGTAGATGACAAAGTAGAACGTCGTAAAGAATTCAGAAACGTTGGTTCGATACACATGTATAGCAGGTTAGAGATAACAGAAGTACAAAAATTCGAAAGTCTCAAAAAAATGATAGTAAAGATCACATTAGCGCAAATTATTACTCAGTGAAATAACAGAACAGCGAAAAGAGATTGAATATATTGTTCGGATTTAAACTTTAAGTTGGAGACTTGTAGATCATCTAATTTGTGTTGCTATCAGGGAAAGGCAGTGTTTCTTCCCAATGAAGAAACGTATCCATGAGAATTAAAAGATTTGTTGTTTGATGAAAGTGAAATCCACATACGCGTGTGGCAGAGACGCAAAGTTGCTGGCGTGTAGCGCAGATAGGGGGGTTGGCGAGCGAAGTGAGCAGGGGCGAAGTCCCCTAGAATAAACTAAATAAAACAAATTTTGCCTTGAAATGTGCACAAAATCAATTTAATTGTGCCTGTAGTAGCTTAATAATGCACATACATAGTGAACATTTTTTGCCAATAGAGAGGTTTTGGAATTTCCTGCAAGACCATCATAGCACTGCCAGTGAGTGTCACAAAATGACAGGAAAGTGAATGCTGTTTTAAGACAAAGGCTTTGTGTAGCGGTGCCTTGTTGAGAAAAAACAGACCGATTATGCTGTTGAGTTTCAAACCTCCGGAATAATAAGTCATTAATACTATTAAGTTGGTTCCATCATTCCAGCTGTACAAATCATTTTGGATCACAGAAACACAAACACCATAGCTTTTCAGGAGAGAGTGCTGAACCCTATAGCTTATTTCTATACTTAACACTTACCCTAGCATCCCAAAACTCCAGCAATGCCTCTTAAACAAAGTCATGTATGAATTCCTTCTTTTAACGTTCTCAGTTATACAATCAGTTTGTACAGCAACCATATTGGTTGACACCTTGACAAGAAAAAATACAATCCATGCAAAATGATCAAAAGGTCGAATACACTGCTGACTGTGAGACGCAACATATCATTTCATCAGGTATAGCAGCCGTGCATGTGACAAGCTGCATGCGTACATCTGGTTTGCAGTGGGAGTCACACAGCCTGTAGTTTGAATGTCCTAACCACTAAAGCAAAACAATTAGAACAGGAAGCATTGTTCCCACTTCTGGAAGGCTTTGAACACACACATGTTACAGATGATGAAAACTGAAAACAGAAAAAGTTAGTTTCTGCTTACTTTAACACTTAAGCTTATTTTAGAGTCACTCATGTAAGGAAACATTCATCACTGGACAGTCTGCCCAAGTCGTTCAGGTGAAAAAGCAAATAATTACACCTGCACCTCCATTGGGAGGAATCGGAGAGCTCTATCTCCACTCATTGATTCTCTAAGACAAAAAGACATACACAAATGTATTTACTATTGCTTGCTAATCAAATTTCTCCACAAATTTCATTAAAAATATCAGATGTGAAACAAAAATTGGCCAGTGGCATCGAGTAACGACTGTGCATACAACTATAAAATACATTTTGGGATTCGCATTGACACATTCTTTGGCTTTAGCTACAGCTTCCAGACTTCAAATCAAATTATTTGATGTGTTGTCATTTATTGGAAAAAGATGTCCTGAGAGAAGCAGATGTTAGATTGATAATCAGAAACACATGCAACACATGACAATATATTTTCAGTAAAAGGCAAGTAGGCATCATTTGTCAGGCAATGAATTTACAATGACATAGTCTTGAAATTGAGAAGCACCCTTTGTTTTAGTCTTCTATAATGAACTTCATCCCAGGGCACTTCTCCAGAACTTTGTTACAATTGACAATACAGTTTGTATATTCTGTACTTTTAGAGACTCTAAAGGCTAAACCTTGACCAGTAGGCCGCATTTCATGTCTGCCATGTACAAAGAAGGTCCACATACTGTTACGTTGGTCTTAATGAGGTACCTTAGTGGCTGACTTGTTCAATGGAGTTTAAATCTTTCATTCTCTTCCTTTTTCTGTATCATCAGATCTCCATCTTCCTCCAAAACAGGACCAGCAATGAACAAAGATTTCTGGTGTAGCAGGTCTTTAAGTATATGGTGGATCAGAAAGGGCAGGGCTTACAGCATTTGGGAGCTTTTCATCCATTCTAGAGGAAACAGAAATGACATTAATGATGGCTCATCTCTCTTTTCCTTCCCCTGAAGGAAACCTGGACCCATATCCGTGAGACACTCCTCAGTCTTTCATGTGTGACACTATTATTACTCACCCTCATCTAAAATGTGCAAGCAACACAGACAAAACAACTTTTTGGGGATTTGAGAACTCCATTTGTTTGTTCTCCTTCCTCTGAAAATGACAGTCCTTCCCCAGCTAAAAGTCTTTGGGCACCAGAAACACTGATGATGGTCTTTGGAAAGTTTTGGTAATGTAGCTCTTTGATCAGATTTAATGCCACATTCACAATTTAGCTGGTCATCCGTTAGCTCATTTCACATCTCATTTCATCATTTAATGAAGAAACTAATCAATTCAGAGGACTGAATTGCAGGGGTTTTCACACATGGTCCTAGAGGACTGTAATGGCGACAGGTTTTAATTCCAACCAGTTTCCCAATTAGAAGACAGTTCTTTTTGATATGGGCATCATAGTGGTGGGAAATAAGGTACTGGGCCTTGAAGCCTGGAATGAAAAGTTTGTTTTCAAGGGTAAGGGGCCCACAGAGACTACTTATGTATAGGAACGAAGGGTTCTGTGCTTCACCCCTGCTTTCTGATAATGACACTTGGCTTTTAACTGTGGCTTGTGGGTGCCTTCTTTCATCCAAGACAAATTTTATTTACGCTGTAGGCCAGGAGTCCTCAATTACAGTCCTGAAGGGATGCAGTGGCCCTCCAGTTCTTAATTAGAACCCATTTTTTTCTGATAAAGAATATGTTTTGACCTTAATTTTACTCAATTTACAATTCATAACCCTTAATTGCCTATTTCAGTTTCAAACAACTGAATTTAGGTTTTAATTATTTCCTGTTTTCTTAGCCAGCCACTAGTTAATAATGAACTCACCGTGAATATGCATCATGAAGTATCTGTGTTAACAAAAAGTTTAGAAATAAATGAAAGAGAAAAGAGAAAGACTGTGAAATGCATATATGTTTCAGTCCACAAAAATATAAATAATGTTCTCAGAAAAGCAAACTCTAGGACAAGGGTGTCCAACTCCAGTCATGGTGGGCCGCAGTGGCTGCAGGTTTTCATTCTAACCATCTTTTTAATTAGTGACCAGTTTTTGCTGCTAATTAACTTATTTTGCTTTAATTTTATTTGATGTGACTCAGACCCCTTAGTTGTTACTTTTTCCTTAATGAGCAGCCACACCATAATGAGACACAAAACAACCTGTCACATGACCAGCTAACCTGAAAATAAAGAAAGATGAAGGTCTCGTTCATGTCGGTCTATTCAGGTCACCAAATCATCTTGATGGTATTGTAGAAAAAATAGAAAACCGACAGTCTGCTGTGGCAGAATGAGAGCAGCAACAAGTCATGATATTCAATAACGGCTTTAATTAACAGCAATTATTGGCTTCTCATTAAGAAACAGGTTGGAGTGAAATTGGCTGAAGTTTGACATTCCAGTTAAGTTGGTCATCTGTTGCCTTGTTTCACATCTTATTTCTGTTTGGCTGCCATTTAATGAAGAAATGAATCAATTCAGAGGAAAAACAGGGCTATTAAAATGAAGGAAGAAGGAGTTAATTAGCAGTGAAAACTGCTCGCTGATTAGGAAAAGGGTTAGAATGAAAACCTGCAGCCACTACAGCCCACCAGGACCCGAGCTGGACACCCCTGCTATAGGAATTAATGAAGATTTGACTTGGATGAAATGAATAAACTCACTAAGAAGCCATATAGTTAAATACCAAGTTTCCTCATTAGGAAGTTCTAATTACGAAACTGGTTGGAATGAAAACCTACAGCCACTGCGGCCCCCTGGGACTGTGAATGAATACTTCTGTGCTATGGGAAATATTAGAGTTACCAGTTGTGATGTCTTACTGTCTTTCTTATGTTCTTCTCAGTTGAATCTCCACTTGATATTTTGAAGAAACATCAAGCCACTGTTGGTCTTTGCAGCCTGATCTGCGCAAAAAGAAATTAAGGATTAGCCCTATTTTGTCTTGTACAAAATGAAAAGCAAACTTAACCGGTTTTGTATGTATTGTATATATCTCTCTGCATACAATGTGACAGCAAAAATTCAATTTCTGGCTGACCTGTTTATATTTTTTTCATTAATATCGCAGGAGAGTGTACCATTACATCATTACAGATAACAAATTTATCTCCAGTTGATCCCACTGGGAGCTATCACTTGCAAGGGCGTTCACATGAAACTTCCCTTTAGGAAGGTCCTATTTCTAATCCATCCCAAACCATGCGAATGCAGCATTTAAGGAGGACATTGGAAAAGGCCAGGCTGTTCACAAATAGTTAAAGAAGTGAATGAACTCCTTGAGTGAAATTTATTTGGGTTATATGGGACTTTCTTTTTATTCATGTATAGAAGCTTCCCATCTGGTAACATACCTTGCCATTTATTCAGGGTATAATGGTAATGTATATTGTTTGATTAATGCCTCTATTTTAGTTTGAGGCATATTAATAGAACCATTTCTTCTTTTAATTGGAGAAGAAAAAAAAATCTTTTTTTTTTTTTTTTAAAAAAGAGAATTAAATCATCTACCATGGCCAAAATTTTCTTGTTTGATTCAGCACTATCTCCAGCAGTTACAAAATCTATATCTGTTTTTACATTTTTGTGCCCATAGTCCCAGATGACAGAATCTCAGACCCAATATCCTTCACTTTTTAAGCCATCCTGTATTTTATTCACTCACTGTACTCTAGTAAAACAGGCTATTGGACAACATTCTACTATTCTCAGCTGGCTCACTATATACAAAGTTAAGTCAAAAAGTATTCACAATATACTTATTAAAATGGATATACAGTATAAAGAATAAAGGGTTTACATGAGCATCATTTTTCAGCATAGTTGAAAGGTTATTAATACACTTTATCCAGAGGTCACAATTTCCAAGAAACATGTCGTGGACACATTCAGTGTTGTCAACAGAAGTCAGCGTAGACGGCAATCCATTCAAACTTCAACTATAACAGTTATGTGGCCTCACTTGTATTTTCTTAACATTCATGGAAACTTTGCAAAAGAAAACCATTGTCTGTTAGTCTTCAGAAGAAGAGACAGTGTGGGGTCATAATCCAGGTCTTCAGAATTCTCAAATACATCAGAAGTAGATCCAGCATAATTGTTTCAGTTTAAGGGTGAAACACATTCTCCAGGACTCTAGTAGAAATTTAAGGGGATGGGCATTTAATATGGGCTATTCTTTATACAAAGAGTTGTAGGAATCTGACATGTAGAAACCTTAACAACCTTTAAGAAGTTTCTGGATGAGGTATTGGGACAACTTTGCTATTAGCTAAACAAATGATCTTAATGGACTGAATGTTCTTCTCTCATTTGTGAAAGTTATCGTCTTATGTTCTTACACTTTGCTGAAACTCCACAATGGATCTGTGGTCCTGATACACCTTCATACCACAACAGACAGCAAGCTGCTCACCTCTGGAAAAGGGGAAAGGGTAGCAGCCATTTCAAGAATGGTATATCAGTACAAAATTAACAAGGTCGGTTTGGATCTGTGTCATGATAAACTTAGACAGGCAAAGTTCCCACATGCATGTGCAACTTCTGCTGCATGTAACAGTATATGATATTTAAAATATTATACTTTATCATGCTTAGCCTTTAATTTTCTCATACTGTATGTCAAATCATAGACGGTCATTCTTTTATACTTACGTAAAGATGGTGAGCTCCTTCCTCTTCTTAATCAAGTCACACCTGCACCATGATGTAAATCACATGAGTGACAATGGCAACAGCGTTTCTGAATCTGTCTAGTCACAATTATAACACAAGATTATGGTTGCTAGAGAGCAGTACGTTCCAACCAGCTGTGCAATCCAAGCACAGTGAAGTGACTTAAGGAATTAACCGTTAATTCCCACCTGTCTCTGACTGTGTGAGCCTGAGCAAGTCACTTAACCTGAGAGTGCTCCAAGTATAAAAACAACACCTGTAAATGTTGTAACGTATCCTGATCTTTATCCAAGTCTCTGTGGATAAAGGTGTCAGCTACATACACAATAATAGTTGAATTATTTTTTACTGGCACACCTTCCAGATTGGTTCGTACCCTGTGTTCAATGCTGCCTAAAAAGTCTTCAGATCCCTGTAGCCATGGCATCCTCCAAGAAGTTTTGATTTTCATGTTTTCCTCTTTTATTCACTATCTTTACCAGTCAAGGCAGTCTGGTAGATCAACTGATGAAAGTAACCGATTAGCATAAGCAAATAAGAATTTTACTTTATTCTGTATGTATGACAATAATGACCTTATGAACCAATATATTTATCTAATAAATTCTTCTCAATCATGAAGCTCATTTTCTGTTCCTGGTTTGCACATATATTTTTGTCAGTGCCACAGGACACATTGAAGCGCCAGTCTTGCAGCCACACTGTCTGCTGAAAGCAGTAATTTATGAAAAGATGGCCTACACTGGCAAAAAAACAGGTTCATATGACAAGGCTTTCTAATGGAAGCAATGTATGTATCCATGGTTGCTGAGGTCAGGCCCCGTACTTTAGTTTGCACCTATGTTTTAAAAGCATACCTGAAAAGAAAAACAAGAGGTATACCATAAATATGCAAATCAAAAACATTAATGAATCCCAAAGGATGGTGTTCCAACAAGAAAATCTGTTTTGTAAATTGTACAGTAAAGTGTTGTACAGGATAAATGAGAAGCCCTGTCCTTCACATTGCTCATTATCTTGGGGCAGGAAAAAAAATATCTCATTTTATATGTATTTATTTTTATCATGACCCTTCTAAAGTAATTGCACATGCTTTAAAACAGCTGCTTGCAAGATCCTCTAAAAATAAAAATGAAACAGACATCAAAACAGAAGGTGAGTGCCAGGCCTGTCAGCTCTGTGAAACAGTACCTCCTATTCACATCTTCAGAAGAACAGACATGAAAAAGATTAAATTCCATTTATTTTTGTATCGAGCCCTCATCTGAATACAGACTTAGAGTGCTGTAACAAGTTCACAGGTAAATACAATTACAAACTTTGTGAATTACTAATTACGTAATGAATACACATAAAGATACAGAATTCTTTAAAACTACAGTAAAGCAAAACAGTTCCATACTGATTACCATGAGTGGAACCTAACAATATCTGCCCATTAATATTAAAATTGAAATTAGGCTAGTTGGCAACAGAGTAGAGTTAAATAAAAACTCCAGACAGCAGCATCCCTGGAGAAAATATACCTCTGGGAGGGTTCACGTTCAATTAGAAAGAGACAAAGTCAAATTCAAATTCTGACATAGTCGATCGATTCCAAGGCTCCTAGTATCTCAGGTGTTTTTCCTTGGGTAGGGAAACAGCTTGGAAGTAGTGCAGTGATACCAAATGTCCGTCATGACACTGTGAAGAGAAACAACCTGAAAATTAAATCAGATTTTAAGCTATTGTGAAAAAAATGTGAGCTTGGGGGACAGCTTAAGGGCTCACTGAATGGTAATTCCACCCCAAGTTGAGATTTTGGCACTGTTGCCTAATTCTTCTCCTCCTTTCTCTTTAACAGATCTGATGACCAGCAATAATCTCACTTCCAGGTGGCAGCACCCTGAGCCCACCTCTTCTGCCCTGGCTTTCTCTTAGGGATTCCACTGCCATCATGAAGTTTTTATTTATTTATTTTTTTATTGTATATTAGTTTTCTACCAAATATATGGGATTCATCTTACAGTGCCTGCGGTGGGCTGGCACCCTGCTCGGGGTTTGCTTCCTGCCTTGCGCCCTGTGTGGGTCGGGATTGGCTCCAGCAGACCCCTGTGACCCTGTAATTAGGATATAGTGGGTTGGATAATGGATGGATGGATCTTACAGTGCCCCAGCATTTTATGATCTCACTTGTCTTATCTCCACACTATACATCCATCAATTTAATTTTTGTCTTGGGGTGTGGGAGAAAATGTGGTGTACCTGGAGGATATCTAAAAAGATAGCCTTACACAGATTGTGATTGATTCATATTGTATGTAGTGAACTGCACAGATGATCTAGACTGGAAATGATAACCCAGAAATATAAAGAAAGATTCAGTGTGTTGTATACTGTATATACACCAATCAGAGTCCACATTAAAATCCATTATACCACCAAACCAGATCTGACCCATTTAGGCATGGACTCCACAAGATCTCTGAAGGTGTCATGTGGGATTTAGCACCAAGACATTAGCAGTAAATCTTTTAAATTTTGTAAGTTATGAGCAAGCAGCTATGCATTTATAGCGGAAGAAACAAGGTTCACACTTTGTTTAGTAAGACAGAGACCAACATGTTTTAATTGAAAACAATAAAACAACAAATCAAACCGGAAACTTGCTACCAAGATGAATTGGGTATAAACCCAGCTGTGACTTTACACAATCCTGTTGTAGTTTTTAAGAATATTCAAATTAAATCAGACATTTATCCAATTGCAAACCTCTTACATTTTAAAGTTCATTTCACACAAATCTATTCATATTTGGTATTCCTGGAATTCTAGAGCCAATGTTAGAATCTAGTTATACTGGAAACATAAATATAAAACAAAGCATTATTAAAAAGGACTTTCTGTATAGAGCACACTATCTTCCAAAGGCTCTTTAGGCTTGTTTCATTCCAAGACTTGGTACTATGCCCAGAAACCAGTAACAATTAGACAAAACACTTGACAGATGGCTGCATCAAAAAGTCATAGCAAAGCCCAATGTAACAGTAAAACAAGGGGTCTACTGTGGATGAGGTATGGCGCCTTGTATTACATTTCTATCAACTCTTTCGTGAGTCTTTGTAATATCACCTAACAGTCTTATGCAGTTCTTGGCCAACATCATTATAGGCAGGGTCATGAATAACACAGAAATCAAAACCAGTAAGGACAGTTTGATATTACTGCACATGTGTATGTATCGTGAGGGATGGCCGGCATCTTTACCTGGCTGGGACGCCTCCTTAAAGGGAGGAAGGGAGGCAAAGTTTACCAGAAGGAGAGAAGGAAGACAGAATCAAGGAGAAGTTCTGTGTGTTTTGTGCTTTTCTACTGTTTTGCTGAGAGGGACGAATTGGGAAGCGTTTCCTGTGTAAATAAACACGTGTGTTGCTGCACTTGTGTCTGTGCCTGTTGTATTGCGTGTTTGGGGGAAGATGCACCCCCTGGTGGTCACAGTATGTATATATTTGCTGTGTTACCTGACTCTGTCCAGGAAACTTCAAAAGAGAAAAGGCGTCAGTTATAGTGTTGTCGCTTATTCAGATTTATCAGAAGTTCTATGTAACTTAAACCTTTCCTATATACAGTTCTTGTGGTGAAGTGGTTAAGCTTTGGAGTTCATAATTCAAACTCTGAGGTTGTGGGTTCAGATCCCACTACTGCCTTTGTGTGACCATGAATATGTCAAATCACCTGCCTGCAGTCAAATTGTAAAAAGAAATTAAACCAATGCTTGCAAATCATTGTACATCAGTTAATTAATAACCTTTCTAGCTCACTGAAATTGCTTACTCTTAAACACATTATATACAGTTTTGCATGACTAAAACATTCCTGCATTAGATCAGTTCCTGCTTTTCCTAGTGACTTGGCTTTTGACGGTCATTGCAAACACAAATGTACAGGAAACTGTATTCTTCTCAAATGAAATTGGATCTCAGTAGGGATAATGTGAAATTTGAGTACAGATTAATATTATTATTAGATGTGAATGATATTTATATATGTTTTCATCGTTCACTCATGTATTTCTTTTGGTGTTTTTTGTCAGTTATATGTGGTTCCTCTTTCAAGTCCACAGATGCGAATGTATATGTAGAGAATTTTGGAGAGCAGGAGTGTGGGGCAGCATCCCAATTCAAAGAAAGCAGACGGGCATGTAAATGTAAACCACTTCAGAGGCAGGAGCCAAAGGTAAGTTTGCCAGCCATCCAAAAATGTACTGACAGTCTGCAAAAGTATGTAAAATTGAAGCCTGCTTGCAATTCTTGCAATTTGACTGTCCATAAAAAATGCTCCACAAATCAATCTCTTTGTAATGCATGGACACAGTCGATCATTTCTCTTGTCTGTGCCTGTCAGTTAAATATCAGAACAACCCACACACAGCCAAGAAGTGTATGTGTTACTTACTGCTTACATTATAACAAATCGGTTTAGGAGAGCACTGTGAAACACGATGAAGAAAGGCGAAGACAGTTGACCACAGAAAGTCTAGAAGTGCTTTCTGCAAACAGCTTTGGCTAAGGAGCAAGTGTTTATGCAATGGGTACAAACTGGTAAGGAAAACAGTAACGATACATATTGTTGGCAGTGCAAAAAAACTTTTTCGATTGCTAATGGTGGTGTGAGGAATGTATGGATTTATGCTGGTAGTGTGAAGCATGGCAGTATTACTAAAGCTAGAGGACAAAGAGTAGTGCGAGTGTAAAACTTTTTCTCTATGTTGCTTTAAGACTGTCAGTAAAAAATGACAAAGTTCAAGAAGTGTTGTCAGGGAAAAGCAAAATTTAAGGTTGGCAACCATGGCGGTCCCTTTTCAAACTCAGTGGGAGCAAATGTACTGTATATTTCAATGGATTAGCTCCATGGTAGACCTGTTAAGTTTGAACAGATGCAGTTTGTCTCTGCTTGTGTTAGATCTGAGGACACCACTTTTTCTTCCACTTCTCTGTACCTTCCTTTTTACTTCTAGAAAAACAACACCAAAGCTCACAGCAACAGCTTCTGGCAGCCGTACTCGAGCTTTAAAGCACTCTTGCCAAGTTTGTATTCCATGAGCTTTACCAACCTTTCTCCTTCTATTTGACACCTCACTTTCCATGACAAATGTAATGCCATCTCTTTTTTCCCATTGTGGGCATGGCTCTGTCTTTACTCGCTCTTATTCAGTGGTGCTGTTCATGTGGCATGTTAATAATTTCTGCAGTGCTCTTTACTTGCATAAAATCTCCACCAGTGCAGCACAATTAATGAATGTTAGCACTGATACAGTTTTTACCCTGAAATATTGATATATTGGGTCATAATTTGGATTCGGTCTCTCCTGAACAAATGAGGGAGGTGTGCAAATTTTGGAGGAAGTGGGTCCAATACTTTGGATTTGTATACCAGACATACATACACACACACACAGAGAAAGATTTTGAGCTTTATAAATTAGACATGGAAAACAAAGTACACATAACAAGATGTCAATGCAAGCCTCTTTTGTCTCTATGGTGCTACTTATTTAAAGCCTAAACCTCAATCTATCAGATGTGGGATTTGCCAACATGCCACCCACCAAAGCAATGAAACCATATTTTCTTGATCTCCTCTGACTCTTACACACAGCAATGGCTTCTTCTTGACATTTACCATTTGCCCCATTTCCCCTTTAAATCTTTTACCAGGGTTGTTGTTATTGAAGACTCAGAGTAACTTCCTTGGTGTCATGAGATTCTACCTCAATAAATTTGTTTTGCAAGTACTACCCAGGGTTTGGACATAGAAATATTGGTTCTGCGGGTTCTAGAATGGATCCAACCAATTTTCTTATTGTTTAGTGCGGTCTAAGAGGTAGCGTAACTTTTTATTTTTGACACTTTTTAGAGATGCTGAGGTATGTGTCATGTGTGTTGTGATATCTGATGTCATCGCTGCAACCATTTAAATATTGGCACGATGCATCTCTATCCATCTGTGATTTGGTTAACAAAATCCTAAAACTCTTCATGTGTGATTTTCTAGCATTCTTGGTCTTGGGTTCATACTTTTCCCTTTGATAACAATCCTTGGTTTCCATTCTGGTTTTAGCTTTTCGATAGGACTGACTCTCGGTTTTGACTCTTTTTTGTGGCAGGACTTCAGTTCATTTCCGAGTACAGTGTGTTCACCTATTTTCTCACTGTTCAGTTTGCTGGCAGTAAACTCGGTCAAGAAGTTCCATTTTTTTCGACAGGGATATTAGGTTAGAACTCTGTGTACAAGCCTTTGCTGTCTCTGAACCTGTAAGGCAGCAGTAGTCCTTAAAGCCTGGTTTTCTTCAGGCAGCTTTATCATTTCCTAGAGGAACAATTTTCTCTGAAACAGGACTGATAGTTGTCCCATACCAGTTATGAAAGAGAGCAGTGACCTTCTGCCATTTATTTTTGACTACTCCCATGAGCAGTCAACCTAAGTACAGCTTCTCCAGTTGGCGCTGTCCCGTGAGTGTGAGTCGTCCCAAGGTCTATAATAGTCCACCTAGACCAATGTACAAATAAAAAAAAAATTGCATTGAGCTTAATTATAATTTAGATAAGAGTTCACAATGCCATAACGAAACAGGAGCAACAGTACAAGAGCTATTAAATATATAAAACCATTGTAAAGTCCCCAACTGCAAAGTTTAAAGTCGTAAGACTTAAAGGGGACAAATAACACTATGAAGATTATGGAATTATTTCATTAAAACAAATTATTCATTAATTTTAAATTTACAGTAAAACACTGTTACTCTGGACTTGACAGGACTTTACTTGGTGCGGATTAGTGAAAGTTCATAACAGCCAGGATTTATTATTGGCAATTTTTTTGTTTTGTTTTTGTTTTATTTATAGTTTTCAATTGCTTTCCTATTTTTGGTTTAACACTCGGAAGTTGCTTGTTTTGACACCGTTAATTTGAAAGTGATCTGTTTTTAACTTTCCCCCTTAACAAAGTGTAAAAACACAGTCAGTTTTTGTTCCTTTGACACTGTAACACTCTTTTTTTGTTGCCATCTTCTATTAACGCAATCCACAAAAAAATTTTGAACAAAAGAATAAAAATATGATTAAAAAGAAAATGGTACAGCCAGTAAAGAACAAAAGTAAGGTGTACACATGGACAATGCTATCAGTGGCTGCCAATTGAATACACTAGCTGAGTGACTGATTTGCATTGGTGTATTGGAGGAGAGAAGCCAGTGAGGGAGTCATTTCCAAGAGTACATGATTCATCTTCCTGTCTGTCACTTATCACGTGCTACGGTGCATCGCCAGATTCACTCTTATTAAGTGCAGTGGGTGATTACTGCTTAGCTTACATGGACTTGTTGTAGTGTCTTTATTCTTGCTATTCTTCTTTATAGTGACAAAGTTAATAGAAACTTGGCTCCCACTGATAAATGTGTTGTAAAAACCACTCATTAGAACAATCTGGACAAGAAGAGGCCAATGAGCCCAACAAAGCTCACCAGTCCTTTCCACTTAACTCTTCTACAATAACATCAAGTCGAGTTTTGAAAGTCCCTAAAGTCTTACTGTCTATCACACTACTTGGTAGCTTATTCCAAATGTCTATCATTCTTTGTGTAAAGAAAAACTTTCTAATATTTGTGCGAAATTTACCCTTAACAAGTCTGTTGTATCTCCGTGTTTTTTATGAACTTTTTTTAAAATAAGTCTCGCTCCACTGTATTAATTCCCTTCATAACTTTAAACACTTCAGTCATGTCTCCTCTTAATCACCTTTTGCTTAAACTGAAAAGCCTCAGCTCTTCTAATCTTTCCTGTAGCCATGGAATCTCTAGTAGTATTTGTAGTCTCTGAACCTTTTCTAGCGCTGCTATGTCCTTTTTGTAGCCTGGAGACCAAAACTGCACACAGTACTCTAGATGAGGCCTCACCAGTGCATTATAAAGGTTGAGCATAACCTCCTTGGACTTGTACTCCACACATCGTGCTATATAACCTAACATTCAGTTAGCCTTCTTATGGCTTCTGAACACTGTCTGGTAGTTGATAATGACAAGTCCACTATGACTTCTAAATTCTTCTCTTAAGGAGTACTTTCGCTTTTCAGACCTCCCGTTAAGGATTCAAACCTAAAATTTCTCCTTTCTATGTGTAATACTTTATGTTTTTTCGTTAAATGTCATCTGCTACAAATTCGCTCAAACCTGAATGCTATCCAAGCCCCTCCTTAATGATTCACCAGATTCTAGATTATCCGGCAATCCACCTAGCTTTGTATCTTCTGCAAACTTAACCAGCTTGTTACTTATAATCCTATCCAAATAATTAATATATATTGAAAATAGCAGCATCCCTAGCACTGACCCCTGTGGAGCACTACTCTTAAAGTCGGCCAATTGTGTTAAGGATTCTCACACCATAACCCTCTGCTTCTTGTGTCTGAGCCAATTTTGCACCCATCTTATTTGGCATCTTATCAAATGCTTTCTGCTTTTATAAATCAGTGATTGTTATAATTCCTTCAGTATATATTTTTCCCAATAGTTAGAATTTTGTTATGATGGATTCTGGCCCATTGGGATTCTACAGTATACAATTAGGAGAACTGCTCAGTCTGTTCATATCTTTCCCAAATCCTACTTACTGACCTTGGGTGCCTAGTGAATTATGTAAAAATATTGAGTATATTTTTGAAGGCTGCAGTGTACTGGTCTCACGTGATGACAGCTATGAAAGTTTCTCTGTCTGGAGTATGAGGGCAAAAAAAAAAAACCAAGAATGATAGTGTCAGCAGTAAAAGCTCCACAATCGAGCTGGTACGGTCCTTTGAGAGCCCAGACATATTTAATCATTTACTGTTAGACTTTGTGATCGAATAGGGATATAGGAAAGCCCTTGTTAAATTAGGCAGATAATATTCAAAAACCTGTTGCTAACTCTAATCGATAATTCATCACTGAAGCAGCAAATTCACTGAGCCAAAGAGACAATGAATCAATATTGCAAGATTGTGGGAAAACATTAAAAGCAAAATATGAAATGTAAAGCTTGTTAGTCTATTGATATGTGGTGAACAATATTAAGCATTTTGTTAGGCTGTAATATGGGCAAAAATAATAAATTATGATTAATAGGGACCAAACATAAAGCATTTCGGTTAAATCTGTAGTCAGCGCTATGGCACCAAAGAAGCAAACAAACACAATCATTACTGAATTTTTGTTGCTATCCTTTCACCTAAAGGTTTCCGCAGTTCCTGCTATTCAAAGTGATTATATTGTCACCACCCTATTAGGTGATACTAATGCAGCCTGCCAGCACTGAAAGCTCTACTCAGAATTATTCAGTTCACCCTGTTCTTTTACTTTGAAACCAAGTTAGTAGTTCATACGATAGCTGCCCTTGATCTATATAGCTCCTTCATGTCATTATTTTCATGTAGTTTTATGCGGTAGTTGTGCTTGTTCAGTAGCGGTCTTTTCAATACTCAGTCCTTTAGCAATATCTCATCCTGGTGGCTGTTAGTAATGCACTTCTTGCATTTTTAAACTATAAAGTGTTTTGAGACTAGTTATTCTTATTGCAAATCTGTATGTTAATCATATTCTTATGGACAACAAGTGACCTGCATTTTATGTGCACTCTTTTGCTATTGAGTAAGTCTACAAAATCTAGACAAATGTAGACTACAAATGGTATTCCATTACTTAGGAAAGCAAGCATGTAGTTTAAACTACACCTAGCCCTTGCATCCTACTGGGGTTAATAAATGGCAAGCACTTGACTTTTATTGAGCTGTAAGAACAATTTACCTGACAGGCATGCCTGTATGAATTTCATGCATACTTGTCAGTTTCTGATTCCAGTATTTATTATGGCATCTGGATATGAATCTGTGGGTGTCCAAAGGCAGTACCTAACCCTAACAAAAAGTGTGATTAATTTTTTTTTAAAATACAGCACTACAGATAGAGGAGGGAAAATATTTTTTGGGGGTTGGGCATCCCACAGGCCATTAACTGGTTATGCCGCTATAAACAGTATTGACAGGTTTGTTTTCAAGGGAAGCCTGCGCTTCACTAAAACAATGGTTTTATCAACAAAAGTAGGAAAATCAATGAAATTTTAAGTTATATAGCATCTTTCACAAGGCTATTTATAAAGCATGGGAGAATACATTGCAGAAAGTAAGGTAGACCTCAACGTAATTCAAGACCATGATAAATCACAAGAGCATCAACTATAACACAAATTAAAGTACACATAGATACTTCATTTCCATTTTAACCACTTTCCCTCTTCTGTTCTTTAATCTTTATTTATTTTATTGATCAAGCACTGAAGGCTTTAGAAGAACAAGTCTAATTTTGCCTTTATATTAATAGTAATTATATAATTTTTTATTTGATGGGCCCTCTTGGTGCTAGGTTAGTACTGGATATTCTAGAGGAAATAACCCACGACAAAAAAATTTCAGATCAAATTTATTTTTAGTCAGCATAGAAAGTAGAATCTTATTGCACTTTCTTACAAACAATCTTTGCTCAATATATTCTAAGTCAATTCTGCCCTTCCATGCTGAGGTGTAATGCAGACCAAATTACAGCTCAGCTCTGATCCCTGAAGCGATTCACATCAGACTTGATGCTAATGATGCATTTAAGAATAACTTTGGCTTACAACAATTTGCTCGTTGAATTTAGCTGCTACATTACTCTCCAAGGAGACAATGAAACCCTAGGACCAAACAGTTGTAAGGGCTGGAACATTCAAAATATGGGACCTGTTTTAATTAAATTTTATTGGTGTTCCTCCTGTTAACTAGTTATTGCTTTTGCAGTATGAGGCAAATTGATTTTTTTATGCTACAACAATAAAGGTTATGATTCGACTAAGAATATCCTCCTGCCTGGGACTATTTTTTTTTTTGTGTATAGTTGTATAACTGAAGGATGGTGCAGTCACACAATATCGTACATGAGATGAGAAGACAGACAAATATGTTGCTATTAATACTCAATCTGTATATTGAAGATACTGATTAATGAACCACCTTAAATTATCACTAGTAATGTCTCAAAATTAATATCTTCCTTAAAAAAAATAAGCACATAACAATGAGCCATGGAAAAAACACCCATTGTCTTTATAGTCAAAGTGGCTTGGCTGGAGTTGCCTACCTTTCTGTCGCCTCAAAACTAGAGACAAACCAGGAGATATGTGTCCCCCAAAAACCAAGGTGCAAATAAACGTAAAAATGAATAAATACATTTTTAAAATCCAAAATTACATTATCAACAATCCAAAAGCAAAACAGCATTTGCAGTCTAAATAAAACATAAAACTCAAAAATGTATTTTATTCTGAACACAAGCCACCATGAAAACTCCCTTCACTAGGAAGGTGTTTTGCCACAAAAATCCTGACTAAAAATGTTCTTTATTATTACCTGAAGGCAAGCCATCACTATAAAATTAAAAACTTAGAAATGCAGTAAGATCTGAAGGCAAGAGCTGTTGCCTCCAACATCAAACCAATTGCAGAAACTTAAGCAAGGGATGCTGCAAAACAAAATACAAACACTTCAGGAGCCATCCCATTGATTGGGTTAATAAGACAACCAATATTTGAAAATAACACTCTGGGATTTCCCACATTATCATTTAGAATTTTAGAAAAGCAGGACTGTTTCTCAAGTCAGACTGCTGTTATATTTGGGGGTCCAGGTTAATTAATAACAGGCTGACCTGGTCTCAGAACGCAGAGGAATGATATAAGAAAGAGCAGGTTCTTTTTCCTTTATTTTGGACATCCTTCACATCTTCTATAACTCTGTGATGTGATCTGTACGATTTCCTATGATGCGGTGTGCTGGACTGGTAACATCACCTTAGGAGAGGCCCACCGAATCAACAGGCTTATCTATCTATCTATCTATCTATCTATCTATCTATCTATCTATCTATCTA
>JANRMT010062792.1:269422-322393 GCA_026402145.1 Polypterus bichir lapradei | reverse complement strand
CTATCTATCTATCTATCTATCTATCTATCTATCTATCTATCTATCTAGTTATGTTGGCCTTCATTATTTCATAATGGACTGTTCATTTAGTTTTCCTCTATTTTCACTTAGTCTTCCGACAGTATCTGTTAAGTTTAGACATTCTTTGAGTTTTCCATGGTATCTTAACCATGGAAGGTTCCTTAATGTTTTTTTAGAGATTACTATGTGAGCTGCAGCTATTAACTTACTGTTAACAATTTCCACCTTTGCACTTTGCTGGTTACATTTAAGCACAATGTCACACATGTGCACATGGGAGGCAGCTAGAGGGCTTAAATAATAGTAGTACCAGACCAGGGGGTGACGAACTGCACTAACTCTCTCTCTCTCTGTCCTCTGCAGACTATCCTTGGGAAATCCCACTAGGTACCGACAATTTTGATGACGTCATTTCCGGAACTGGAACCATCGATGATATCACTTCGGGTCCAGAAGACGACACTTTCAGTTCTGGGGCTCCAGATAATGTCATTTCTGGTCCCAGCGACATCACTTCCGGTTCTGGTTAAGATGACGTCACTTTACCACCATTTTACTCAACCTAAGTCAGTTCTGTTTTGGACTTTGTACCATACACAACTCAACAAAAATGACCCATTTTGCGGCCAGGGATATTACATGGGTGGCTGCCCCAAACCTTTGATGTTTCCTGAGTCTTTTTGTGACAACATTTATGTAAGCTAGAATACCAGGTGGGGGCTGGGGGGTCTTTTAGTCTTAGAACCCCTGCAGATTTTTTGATTTTCTCACCAGCTATACTGCAGTTTTTGTTTTGTTTTATCTGACCTAATCATCATACTCATCTGTGGAGACTTACAATATGATATTGTATATAAAGACACTGCTTCTTCTACTAATTATACATTTCTGTTATGTAAGCTTGTATTCATTTTTTTCTTTTGTTACTTATCCATTAGTATTCTTAGCTAATTTAATTTGTTTTCTTTTCTTGACACTATTTCTTTGATGTCTTGTAAAGAACTTTGAACTACATTGTATGAAAATGTGCTATAGATATACAGTGCAACTGGAAAGTATTCACAGCGCATCACTTTTTCCACGTTTTGTTATGTTACAGCCTTATTCCAAAATGGATTAAATTAATTTTTTTCCTCAGAATTCTACACACAACACCCCATAATGACAGCGTGAAAAAAGTTTACTTGACGTTTTTGCAAATGTATTAAAAATAAAAAAATTGAGAAAGCACATGTACAGAAGTATTCACAGCCTTTGCCATGAAGCTCAAAACTGAGCTCAGGTGCATCCTGTTTCCCCTGATCATCCTTGAGATGTTTCTGAAGCTTAATTGGAGTACACCTGTGGTAAATTCAGTTGATTGGACATGATTTGGAAAGGCACACACCTATCTATATAAGGTACCACAGTTGACAGTTCATGTCAGAGCACAAACCAAGCATGAAGTCAAAGGAATTATCTGTAGACCTCCGAGACAGGATTGTCTTGAGGCACAAATCTGGGGAAGGTTACAGAAAAATTTCTGCTGCTTTGAAGGTCCCAATGAGCACAGTGGCTTCCATCATCCGTAAGTGGAAGAAGTTCAAAACCACCAGGACTCTTCCTAGAGCTGGCCGGCCATCTAAACTGAGCGATTGGGGGAGAAGGGCCTTAGTCAGGGAGGTGACCAAGAACCCAATGGTCACTCTGTCAGAGCTCCAGAGGTCCTCTGTAGAGAGAGGAGAGCCTTCCAGAAGGACAACCATCTCTGCAGCAATCCACCAATCAGGTCTGTATGGTAGAATGGCCAGACGGAAGCCACTCCTTAGTAAAAGGCACATGGCAGCCCGCCTGGAGTTTGCCAAAGAACACCTGAAGGACTTTCAGACCATGAGAAACAAAATTCTCTGGTCTGATGAGACAAAGATTGAACTCTTTGGTGTGAATGCCAGGCGTCACGTTTGGAGGAAACCAGGCACCACTCATCACCAGGCCAATACCATCCCTACAATGAAGCATGGTAGTGGCAGCATCATGTTGTGGGGATGTTTTTCAGCGGCAGGAACTGTCAGGATAAAGTGAAAGATGACTGCAGCAATGTACAGAGACATCCTGGATGAAAACCTGCTCCAGAGCGCTCTTGACCTCAGACTGGGGCAATGGTTCATCTTTCAGCAGGACAACGACCCTAAGCACACTGCCAAGATATCAAAGGAGTGGCTTCAGGACAACTCTATGAATGTCCTTGAGTGGCCCAGCCAGAGCCCAGACTTGAATCCGATTGAACATCTCTGGAGAGATCTTAAAATGGCTGTGCACCGACGCTTCCCATCCAACCTGATGGAGCTTGAGAGGTGCTGCAAAGAGGAATGGGCGAAACTGGCCAAGGATAGATGTGCCAAGCTTGTGGCATCATATTCAAAAAGACTTGAGGCTGTAATTGCTGTCAATGGTGCATCGACAAAGTATTGAGCAAAGGCTGTGAATATTTATGTACATGTGATTTCTCAGTTTTTTTATTTTGAATAAATTTACAAAAACCTCAAGTAAACTTTTTTCAGGTTGTCATTATGGGGTGTTGTGTGTAGAATTCTGAGGAAAAAATGAATTTAATCCATTTTGGAATAAGGCTGTAACATAACAAAACGTGGAAAAAGTGATGCGCTGTGAATACTTTCTGGATGCACTGTAAATGTTATTTTTGCATCATTGGATAAGAATTAAGCTCTCCTAAGCTTTTGCAGGTCACAGCTATTATAATGCAATGACACAAACTTGAATTCCTTAGTCCTCACTAACTCTAACAATTGTTTATTAGAACAAGTCCACCACAATGACAACAAGCTATTGCATGGCACCAGGAAAACTGGGATGACATGGCAAATCATGTGAACTGCATGTCATATGTCCAGCCATGGGCATAGCAACTATAAACCTCAAAGTTGTGACCAAGAGAGCCACAAAATGGTATAATCAGACTTGCAATAGAATTATGAAATAATCTGGCATAAACATTAAATAAAATCCATACATTCTAGTGAAGCCAACAAACATTTGTTATAGCTGCATTCAATCAGTGAATGTGCGTGTTACATGTAATGGTAGAACAGCTCTACCTGTACGAGTGACAAAGAGTTTGGTTTTCGACAAATGCTCAAAAATTTGTATTTAAAAGAATGGTGTGAATAGTACAACTGCCAAATAAAAAAAGTCAATTTTTGGGCAAAATCCAACATCAAATCTTGTCAGGTTCTCAGTAACTCTTCATATGAAATTTTAAAGATGTCACAGTAAACTGATGTCAACCAAGTACTCAGCCCCAGTGTTGTGTTTGTCTGGCTCCAGCAGTTCAGAGAAGGAAGACAATGTCTTAAAGATGAGAGATGATGTTGTTGTCAAGTAATGATATGATCTGAAAAGAAAATCCCAATGAATTATGCACAAAAGACTGTTGACGGCAATGACATACAGTATTTGTCACAAATGTTCCCATGCAGTTTTCACTCAAGATCTTAACGTGTGCAATGTTTGGCCATATTGGGTAAACATTTACTGATTATGTGCCTGCTGCAGCATCTGTAGTTTTCAGTTGTAGATTCAGGAGATGATGACTACATTTTGGGTTCTACCACAGACCTTTTTTTGCTTAGCTAATGCATTAAAAATATCTTTCATTAACTTTCACTAAACAACTTCTAAGCATATATGAACAACCAAATACTTGGCATTAAAGATGTCATAACCATTACATGTAGCAATGCATGTGCTAAAAGGCTTGCAGCCACATCAGCACCACACCGAGGCCAATCCTAGAACTTATTAACTGAACATCGTAAAATGGAGGACTGGACTTTTGTTTTCATTCCTCTCCTTCGCTTTTGCAATATCTGCACCACAACTATTTTTAATACATACTGAAAGTTCAATTATTACTTTGACTTTGTTTTTGCCATCCTGTCTTTCACTCCATTATCAGTGTTATGGAGCACACCTCAGAACAATAAAGAAGCTGCCTTTCCCTATTAATTTACCTTTGTGTACTTTCCAGTCTTGTAACAGGCGCCGATTGCTGTCTTCTGACTTGGTGCGGCTCCATCTATTTTTTAAGCATTCTTTCCATCAGTCACTCCCTCAGAGGTGAATCTCCCCTTTAAAAGTCAGGATCCCAATACATCAAGCCTGTCTCAAGATGAAAAGGACCAAGGGTTCATTTTACATCTTAAAAAGAGTCCATTAAGGAATAGGATTTTATGGAATGAAAAAAAAATTGGTTCAGTAAATACTCTGAAAATGTAATAGAGTGAAATTTGCAGGCATCACCGAAAGCTCCTTCAATTTTTACTTTGAATTTGTTTTGGTGTCCAGTCTTAAACTCCATTATATGGGTTATAGAGAACATCTCAAAACAATAAAGATGGTACAAAGTTCAAAACAGTACAAAGTATTAGATTATAAATATTTTTTCGAATTCTTTTTAATTCTCCTGTGTAATGCCATCGTCATATGCTATCAGAAGCCAAATGAAGACTACAGTTGTTTCTCACCAAAGCAGAGCCAACTTTAACATGCCACCCCACTTGATTTTGGCCAATTCATTTAGGGATGAAATGTATCATGTCTAATAGCTGTCATCCATCTACAGGGTGGGTCATTTATTAGATGAAGTAAAAAAAAATAGGCCAGAATGATCATCACTAAAAAATATCTGAAGTTATAAAAGCTACAAGTCTGTTAACTGTCTGGATCTGATAGGCTTACGGTTGAATTGTATCATTTGCTTAGTGTCAATCTTCACTTTTAGCACTTGTCTTTAGCCCCAGAACTTTGGCATCAAACAAAGGGGAAGTCTTACTATTTGAAGTTAGAGATCGCACATTCCTGCCTTGCACACACATCCCAGCTTGTACCTGGAGGGGAGGATTGCATGCAAACTTCAAATTCAGTGATGACAACAAAGGGATAATGCAGACTTATGTAGTTTTAACATAAAGCGCTCTGATAGAAAGCATTCTATGATTTAATGGCCAAACTACGCCAAAATGAAAACAGATGGGTTATTTGACTTGTTTCTTACAGTAAGCAACAGTTCATCACTAGCTAAATTGGCTACTTCCCTCCAGTATTGAAATGAAATGAAAAGAATAAGGGCTGTTTACTGTACTTCCAAACAGGTTATCTTGTTTTAACAATCTACAATCATTTTAATTAAACAGATTTCCCGTTTTAACAATTTAGAAAAGGAAGAAAGCTCCTTTGAAAGTATACTTGCTGATAGGGTCAAGCATGCAGAAGGTCAGCTTCTGCAATTCATGTTAAGTTTAACTAAACATGACCTCAGCAACCCAGGGAGGCACAACTCTTACTTTTAGCATTTCAATAGTAAGCACAGAGCAGTTCAGATGTACAGATGGTGGCCTGACAGGGTGATTAGAAGTGATTCTTAGTCACTCTGGGGTGCCAGCAATAAACGTGGTCACTGACAACTGCATACTGCGAGTACGGCTGTAAAAAAATGATGAGATGTCACTGATGAAATGTTACAGGAGTCTTATTCTGCAATAAGGTTTGGGAGAAAAAAAGACTGGAAGAGAAATGAGAAAAACTCCACAGGTACCATACAGCTAGACTGAATGATCCTATACCATGTTGGAAATGGGACCTGGAGCATTGACACTTGACTAACTTTAGGAAGAAGGGGGCTCTTATTGTAAGGCTAATTTTAAAAATATAAAGTAAAAAAAATACAAAAAGCAAAATACTAAATAGACATACCATACCAAACCATTTTCTAAGCCTGTTTAATCCTGAGCAGGGTCACGGGGAGGCTAGAGACTGGACTGGACACCAGCAAATTTCACAGGTGTAAGTGTCATATGGGTGGCTCCTTGCCAGGAAGGGAGGCAGAAGTTGAAGAACACTGGTGTACCAACCAGGCTGAGAAATTATCCCTTGCCTGAAAAGAAGGCCAGAATAATATGACAATCAGGAGAGTTAGCCTGTTCGGAGTATATGTTTTTTAGTTTACCTCTGTTTGTTGTCACGCATGGGTATCACCTTCCTGGTTCAACTGAGGTAAGCAGTACCACTCCTGGACAAGATGGAGTGTTAACACTAACTGTTTCTTCTGTTCCACCTGCAGCTCCAAACAAAACACCCCAATGACGACACCTAATTCTGCCCAGGTTGCACAGAGTGGGCCCCTCCCTTTCTAGTCCTGCCTCCATAAAACCAGATAGCCCCAGAAGGAGACGTCTGATATTGGACCTGAACATGATCAAGAATGGAGCTCTTTTGTGACCCCGCAGTAAAAATGTTTTCCAAGACTTCCTTTTATGATACTGAGGCTGACATTTACATTGCATCACCATGCATCTATTTGTCTTCTTTTGTGTTTATTCATTAAAAGGGGTCACCCGGTTGGTGTCCCAACTGTTATTTGTAGAGTTTTGTGTTCTGTCAAATGATAACAATGTTTTAATTTAAAAAATGGCCTTGTTTCACAGCTCATACAGTTTTTCAAGTGCAAGCTTAATTACTTTTATATGCATCAATATGCAGTAAGCAGGCTAAATCAAAATCAAAAATATCACATGTATAACAATTTATGTATGAGTCACAGTGCAATTGTTTGATACTATTTTCTTTATACTCCTTTGTCATGATGTTTCTACTCATTCATCCTTATTCTGAACATGACATTTTTCATTAAAGAGTTCTAAGAAGGTGGAGGCTATATTGGTGGGGTGAACACAAGTTCCTCATCATTCCAGGACAGACATTTACTTTAATAATTGTAGCCATTAATAAAGCAGAGAGTGAATGAAAATGTGTGCGGATTCAGCCATTGGAAGAACAGAAAGCACTTTTTTTCATTTGCAGAAATACATGCTCCATCTTTGGATGTTTAGTCAAAAAAATCTGTTATGTTATAGTATAAGGTATGTAGATTTTTTAAACCATTATGATATAAGGGGCTAACAGATGCCATAATATAACTGAAAGTGAAGTATCGCTTAGTACTTGAACTTAATTTATCAGAGACATTCCATTGTCAAGCAAATGAAAGCTAATATTTTAAAAGAATAGTATTCCAAAAGAATTTGAATTTAGGATAAAAAGTTTCTAATTAGTATTACAAAACTATAAGCAATTAGGGTAAAATATTAATGTGAGAACCATAGACTGAAATAAAAACTTCATATGATAATACAAATGGCTGGGCATCTTTGCTATACTAAGCTTAGTAGCCTTCCATTGACTGAGGTAAACTGGTGGGTTCAAGGTGAAATATCAAAAGATTTGTATTGAGCTAATGAAAATGAGTATCAGGAGAAAGAAAAATGAAAAGAAAACTCAACACTAGTAGGATATCAATGGAATATAAAGGCTGAATGCTTAGCCTCCAAAATAAAATTTCAGTACAACTGGGGAGCAATGAGCTAAACAATCAGAAATGCTTTATACGTTTATAGATTGTCTGACATACACATGTAACATATGTGCTGCTGGAACTGCACAGCAAAGGAAAGGAGCAGAATATTGTCCCAAGCGTCAAGAATATGTACATAACTTTTCATTCTTGCTTTATTGTGTGTTTACAGTTTTATTTTTTTAGTTGTGATATCATTTATATAAAATATAAATTAGGTATCCAGCAGGGCTGTGTATAAATACTACAAAGTCCATGAGGCCCTGCTGGACCTCTGGGCACTATCTTGCTGTCGGGAGAGTTCCTCCTGGCGGCCTGGGGGTGAGGACCGGCATAAGAAATCGGCAGTCCTCCACACACTACATGGTTGCTAGAAATGTGATAAAAAACATCATCGGTCATTGCAGAGATGTTATATAGGGTGGTACAGGTCTAATTATGCAATTTTCATTATGCTATAACTTATTTAAGCTTATTACATAGAAAATCACCCGAAAAATCCCGGACCATTGAGAAGTGTGCGAACTCACGACATGAAGAATCGAAGAAATCAAAGTCATCCAGACAATCTGTTTCTGCATAATTAGATCTGGACCACCCTGTAGAAGATGACAATGCAGATCAAGTAGTGTCCAAACTTTGGTAAAAAATAAAGCAAAGACCTACTGGGAGACTAAGCGCTTAAGCAAAATATTTTCTGAAGATCTCTAAAACCATTTTCAATCAAAAATTATACACTACATGGGAGACAGAAACTCTTAATTATTGAATTTAATTTAAACAATACCAAGATCCAAAACTAACAAACTTAAAGTTCTTGTTCAAAAGTCAAAGAAAATGATTTACATTCAGGGACATTCATAAAGTTTCTGCACTTTTTTTAACTCTATATATTAAGAATTTCAAATACAAAGGACATCACTTTTCGACATAGTCACCTTCCTTTGCGATGCAATTTTTCCAGCGTCATATCAACTTTTTAATGCCATCAGCAAAAAATGTTTTGGTTGAGCGCGTAGCCAGTGATGCTGTGCTGCTTTCACATCAGGGTTCTTTCTTCATTCCTCGTGGTCGTGGCTGTAGCTGCATGTCCGGCGCGCTCTGCATCTACACACTAGTATGGCAATTTTCAAATCTTTTAATCCACTCATAGATGACTCTACGAAAGAAAACTTTATCCCCATACTGAGCACACATGCAGAGATGAATTTGTGGTCCCGGCAAAACATCTGCCCACAAAAAGCATATGACAGAACGATGTTCCTCTTTGGTGCAATTTATAAGTTTCGCAGCCATCTTGACGACAGGTTGACAACTCTTATACTAAACTGTAAGGGCAGCCAGCTTGCCAGACAGAACTAGTCACATGACACTCTCACGACCAATTACTACTCTTCCCGCCTTTACCGTTTTCAACAAAAAATATAAAAGTGCAGAAACATTTTGAATGACCCTCGTATTTATTGCACAGTTATGAAAAAAAGAAATAAATGCTGAAACTGAAGATTATTGCTAATCAGTAAACCAAAGAGTAAAACTCCTCACATTAAAATAATGAAATGCAATGTATTAAAAATTGTAAAGGCTAAATTGAACAATACAATATTTTGATTTTTTGATTGGACATAGTGTTTTAATCCTCGAAGGAAAAAATTGAAGCTATCATGAATGTTTACACATACTACTAGCCAAAAATCTCAATCCAAAAATCCCAAAATTTAAAAACAACCACAGAATCAAAAAAAAATCCAATGTCACCTAGCAAAATGGTCATAAAATTATAGGAGTCAAAGCAACTAATGCCAGAGTAAAGAAAAGATGTCTAAATGGCCATCAGGGAATGAGGCCACAAAGATCACAGCACTTAAAGCCATTAATTTCATCGGGGTCTCATCCTTACAAACAAAGAACACAATGTGCAACAAACCAGCAAAAAATCAAAAATACAAATAAAAACATAAAGAGGTAAGGAAATATGGGAAAATGACAAATAAAAAAAATTAAAAAATGGAAAGAGTACTGCCCTAATGCAGCAGTTAGTGCGTTTACATGCACTTTAATAACTCCAATATTCACAGAAGCCTGGTTTCTAAAATGCCATATAAACCCTTATTCCAGTTAGAGAAACTGGTTTATTAGTCTCTGAGCCTGGTAAAAAGATGTATATTTCTCCAGTAGTAATGCAGTTATTTGGTCATGTTAATCCTTAACCGGGTTACAGTTAAAACTTTTGTAGTCTGCACATGTCCATTGCACAATGTATTTGCTTCACACATGCTTCCAGCAGCTACCGGTAGAAGACGGTGTAAGTGTCCATATGTTCAATTTTCAAAGGCAAATGCTCGGACAGTCACATTATTCCTTCTCCTGGTTGAAATAACTCGATATTTCAGAAGTTGCTAAATTTATTTTGAACTGAACATACAGTGCTAAACTCAGCAAGGCAGTAGGGTAATGCGTTAAAAGTAGCAGTTGTTTAGTAATCCGATTAATTTTTAAAGTAACAAGTAACCTAATGCAATACTTATTATGCAGCACTGGGTGTGAGGCAAGAGGCACATGTACAAGCTGCTCTTTTACAGGGTGTAATCATGAAGACAAGCTTGTGCTGTATGCAATCGGGTAAGAGAAACATATTAATAAAGTGTCAGTTTGACTAAGCATATTTATAAAACACAAGAAAATTATCACAGGCTTCATGCTTGTGTTAGGTTTCACAGGGGCCAGTGAAGACGTTTAATGCTCTTTTTGCACAGTTTAATGACGTTAGTGCATTTTGCCAAAGGAGAACTCCAGAAGTGGACTTGTGCATGTGAACGGGGGCTTTTAAGAAACCAGGTTTCAACCTTAACCGGGTTACTTACCGTATCCCGGATATCTGTGGGCAAGTAAATGCACTGTCCCAGCATTTCTCAACCTTTAAGTATTTGTGACCCGAGTTTTCATAACAGTTAATCGCGCCTCCCTAAGGTTTTTTTGAAAGGAGCCCACTAATACCAATTTGTTCTTTTTAAATTAATGATATATCAGAGATGCATATTTTATTATACCTACTTAACTTTTATCGACATTTATCTAACTCTATATTTATTTTTCTAGTATCAGAATATAGTTTAAGTTAATTTGTTTTGGTTTCAATAGATGTATTTTTCATATTTTCGATTCTTATTTTCTTTTTTTCACATCTTCGCTCCCCCCTTTTGTTACTTCGCGCACCCCTAGGGAGGCCCGCCCCACAGTTTGAGAACCACTGCACTGACCCTTAACACAGAAAATGTCGGCAATAAAATAATACATTAAAGACAAAATGATGCCAGGATGGCATCAACAAAATAACAGCAGTAACACTTTAGTTTAGGTACTGCATTTTATTCATTTATTTTTTTGATGTGTTATGAAGACACAAAGAACAAAGCACTAGAATAGATGCATTTTTGCAGTATCCAAACTAAAGTGTTACCATGACAACAATAAGAAAAATAACAATAAACAAATAGTCAATATAGAAACAGTCAATGGGTTCGTTAACAATAACTCATGAATGTTCAAATGACTTGTTAGTGTAATGACACTGTCACACACGTGCACATAGGTGACAGTTTACAGGCTCAAATACTGCTGTTTATCAGCCAGACCAGGGTTGGTGTTCTCACTTAATCCTCTCTCCTCTTGTTTCGCTGCAGTTCAGTCGAAGGCCCTGCCTCTCAGTGACATCACCACCGGTCCACCCACTAACATCACTTCTGGCCAACGTTGATGACATCACGTCCAGTACCCAGAATTCACCTTCCTGCCACACCAGTTCCTGTTCCAGCCACCCTGACTCCACCTGTTCCTCCTATCCACCATACTCATAGAGCAGACTCACCCTGTTTGTTAAGTTCAATTGTGAACTCCATTCTGTAAAGACATGTTTTTATTTTCTGCCAAAACTTTCCGTGTGTGGAGTGGCCATGCCCCAAACCTTTTTCTTGTCTGATGCCTAATGTTTTACCACAATACATAAAGCCTGTGACATCATTTTACTTAACTCCAAAACATCTTCATAAAAAGCAGTCAGCCTGAGCCTTTGTTCAAAAGTTCTTGACGAGCTCGACACCATCATGCTCCACAGGCTGTACAAGCAGTGGCTTAGTAATAGCATGTGGAGAAGCGATGACACAAATAGGTAAAAAGTAAAAATACTATTTAAATGGTCTGTTACACAAAGAAAAAGGTCATAATAAAAACAGATTTCAAACCACAAGGCAAGCAAAGTGTGTCCAGATCTCCAAGTAAGAGCTAATTTTAAAAGGTGGGCAATACTTAAAAAAAAATTATGTAAATGAAAAAACTAGAGGAGACCCTTCCCAATACTGTATCCTGGGGTCCACTTTTAATTAACCTATTCCTGTCGTCACTTAACTAACAAGATGATTGACAATGCCAGGCAGCAATATATGAAAGAAGGGGCCAGGCTGGATTTAAAGCCCCTATCTGATACTATTATGTTGAAAACTGGAACAGGACACTGGACACCGGACACCAGGAAATGAAGCTCGGAACTATTATTGCTGTAGTACAGCTTATCTCTGTATTTAAATGTGACCTGCTTTCCTTTATGGCACCCCAGGCCTCTTTATCGCTCTCTTCTTCTGTTTCCTAACCCCCTCCTTTCCTCTCTCCTTCTCTTCTGCCCTTCATTTGTTAGTTTGTCATTCTATGTTGTCTTAAAGCCACCATCAAATATTCCACAACTTGAAACTTACTGTACATGCTACTGGCAGGGGATGCAAATCGTACTTAATCCTTGGGCAGAACTACCCTTGCACATGACACTGTAGCATATTTAAGCTTACATTCAGAAATATTAAATGGGCTTTGTTTTGTGCAATGGTGTCAAGTATTTCTAAAGGCTATGTACAGGGAGATTCACTCGAAAAAGGCCCCAGATATTCTGTAATAACTCTCGCTAGGCCAAAGCAATCATGAACGAAACAACATGCAATGTACTCCTCAGTATATGGAACTGGGATACCCCTCCGTTGGATCGATGAGGAAGGTGCCAGACAGCCGTCGCGACGTTTAACCTCTGTTTGCAACTTCTAGGTACATATCGCCCGTACCCCTTCAATCAGTCACTCGACTTCTCATCAGGAGGGTGGTGTACAGTATTTAGCAGCAAGTCTTCATGGTGCGAACCTATTGGGTCACCAATTCATTTAAGCAATGTCAGAATCAACTGGATGACCATGAGTTAACAGAAGGTTACTTCCAGAAAGATGGAGCAACGTGCTACACATCAGCAATTAAGTCCTTCTTCGGCAACAGCGTAATTTCAAAAGGATTATGGCCACCACAGTTGCCAGATCTAACACCACCAGACTTCATCCTTTGGGGTATGCTCAAAAAAAAAGTCTCTCAAAGGAAGCCTCGCACTGTGGAAGATTTGAAGAAAAACATCCAACATGAAATTGCTGCTATTCCCCCCAAAACACTTGCCAGTACATTCAGGAACATGGAGTGTTGCGTCAAAATGTATCTGGCAGAAAACGGAAACCACTTCTAGCATCACATGTAATACAATTGATTACACATACATCAAGATATATAGTGTATTTTTCTGTTTCATATTGCTTTATCCTAATGGGAATTACAACAGAATATTTGAGGCCTCTTTCGAGTGAATCTCCCTGTATTTTTTGACATTTTAAATACCAACCAAGCTGGCCCATTTCTAATATCTTTTGCCATGTGCTGGGCTCAAAATCTGAAACCTCCTCCAGCTTCCTCCTAACACTGCCACAATATAATGTGGCCTTCTGAAGATCCTCATTCCTTCATTCATTTCGCACAGATGTTGCATCAAGCACAACACAGGAACAAGAAAGGACATCTTGGGACATAGGGACATAGCCATGCTTACTACTGCTAGACCAGTTGGGAATATCCAATTAACCTTACAGTCATGTCTTTGGGCCCTGGAAAGAAAGCTAAAGTTTTATTAAAAAGACCACAGGACTAATGTGAAACTCTACACAGACACAGATCCTCTCTAATTGTCAAGATTTCCATTAGAAGCAGAAGGAATGTACGCCTGATGCTGGGCTTGCTGACCTTTCTAATGCATAGCTTAAAACCAGTAATCCCCATCTCGCTCCAGAGGACTGACACAGACTGGTAAAAATGGGAACCGCAGGTCCTTTAATATAAGAAGCTTACCTAAGTACATTTTCCATTACCAATGTCACACGACTAGAGGAACCTATTTTATAACTTAAGTCTTTTACAGCTTTCACCTGCTCATATTCATTTATATTCTCCATTCCCTGTATTGTCTTTAGAAGTCTTTATTTATCAAAATGATAGTTTTTCTCTAATCACTAGGTATCGGGCACCTTCATTATATTTTTCTGCTTCATTTCTCAGCCATTTCCAATTGGGGTAGGGTGACATTTTGGGGTTACTGTAAGGAAATGTCAGCATTGCTCCCATTTTGTTATTTCCTTTTGTTCTTTACAAATAAAAACTAACTAACTGAGTATGAACATTTGTCAGGCCCTTGAAAAGTATGTTTATAAGCATGAGCCTCCTTTTACAAACAGAACAGTTGCTATATATTTTCGAAGAGGAACATAATCTTTAAATCTGATGAGTCTGAAAAATATGTAGGTAAACTTAAAGAAAAGACCTATCATAAAGCTGAACAATGACAGAAATGAAGAGAACAGAGTCCATAAAGAGAGGAAGAACTTGAGTGATATTACATTATATGCTAAGGATTCTTGGCTGGCTGGCTGTCATATTTAATTATTAAAATCAGATAGCATTTAGAAATATAGAGAAGAGAAAAATGCATGGGGCACCTTAAAAATCCATAATAGTCAATCAAATGACCATATTAGAGTATTTGTTCTGCTACCATATTAGCCCTTCTTGTGTTCCAACTCTCTCTTGCACTCCCACTTCCTGAGGTCTGACCTTCCATCAGTGACAGAGGATGGAGAGGCACAGTTATGGTTGCCAGATTTTCCTTTATAAATAAATGACCAAGTATAATATTTTTGTCTCATTTGTTTAACTGGTTTCTCTTTATCTATTTTTAGTACTTGAGTGAAAATCTGATGATGTTTTAGGTCATATTTATGCAGAAATATAGAAAATTCTAAAGGGTTCACAAACTTTCAAGCACAACTGTAAGATCTGTAAAAATACAGTCTGCTGTGGTGAAGATAAAACGTTCGGAAGATCACTGCAGAGACACCTTCGTCATCTAACTGTGGGCATAAAGAAACTGAAATTGTGCGAGTGAATAGAATAGCCTGGCAGTGTGAGCTTCAGCAGGGAAGGCCCTGGATCTGTTCATCAAAAGGTTTGAACTTTTTTCTCTTTTTGTAAACATTCAATCGAAAATGTTTAATTAGGCTGAAATAAATTCATGTTGTGATGAATAATCTAATAAAACAGAGTGTTGGTTAAAGGGGGATTGCAAAGGAAACATTATTAGATAAATTGAATTTACATTAAGAAAACTGAGTGACAACACATCAAGGGAAACATCTTATAATAATTTTGTTAATTATTCACTAATGTTGTGGCAAAATTAAAATGTATTCTGTATACTATAGTATGTTATTCTGTACGTTGTAATGCATTCTCTTAAAAGCACATTAGGCCACCAAATACAACCAGTATGCACTAGGATACACTCTCTCAATGGAATTGGAATTCATTATAAAGAATATTGAAACATTCTTTTCCATAATACAGTTAACTCTGATGCTTAAACAAGTGTGGACTGTACATTTCTAGGTGACACTGCAGAAAAGGTGCTATATAAATAAAATGTATTATTATTATTATTATTATTATTATTATTTGTATATCCCTTATTTTCTTGCAAGTGGTGTGGTCCAGTGCTTACAGAGGGTACTGGATACATCTAGCATCATTGTCATACTACTTAAACCATTTATTACCTTCCAGGGGAATGACTGCAGAGTTACCCTGCCAGGATGAAAAGACTGCTAGAGCTGTTCAAAAAATGGAACAAGGCATCAGGGCTGTAGCGTTCTTCTTTTCAGCATCTCAAATGTATGGGCAATTATTCCAGGAAGCTAAGGAAGGATGATTCACTGGACCATATCACATTTCACCACATTTTTGTATTCCATTCTTTGTTTTCTTTGCAAAACCAATTGCTCAAATATGCTTAAGTTAGATAATGTGATGAGTGATTGTTGGCTGTAATCCTACCACACATTTCTGTTTTGCTGTATTTTCTACAGCGTTCAACTCCAGTGACATCTCATGCTTTTCATGAACATAATATTCTAAAATCATGAATTCATTTCCAAACCCGTTTATCCAGGGAAGGGTTTCAGGGAAGATGAGGTCCTTTTCAGCAAGTACTGTGGGCACAAGGCAGAAACAATCCCTGGACAGGGCATCAGTCCTTTGCAAGACAGACAGACACAGGCCAATTTAGCATCACCAATCCACCTTACCTGCATGTGTTTTGGCTGTGGGAAAGAAATCTATGCAGACATGGAGGACACATGCATACTACATAATGAGATGACCTGGGACATTCCCTCGTTGTGATGCAGCAGCACTACCACTGCACCACCATGCCACCCACTTAATTGCAGTACCAGCTCTGTTGTCAGAGCCTGGAGCCTAACCTGGTAACGTAAGGTATAAAGTAACCCTGGATAAGGTGCCATGCCGTTGCAAGGCCCGCTCACACATTCAACCACACTCACCCAAAGCATGTTTATAATTCCCAATAAACCTCACACAAGTCTTTAGCATATAGGAGGAATATCAGAGTACCCAGCGGAATCATCATGCAGATACTTGCTGGGCCTAGGTTCAAACCCAGAGTGCTGGGTCCATGAATCAGCAAAACTAATCACTGTTTTTTAAAAGTGGTAGGATACTTGACAGTGGATGAGTAGGAAAGTGAGGAACCAAAAGCAATCTCTGCACAAACTATAAGAACAAAATCAGTAAGTAATGGTTCCTACAGTACCTCCATGTAAATTATATTTTAGTGTTATTCCATTAAATCACTCAATGCAATACAACAATACAATCATATAGAATCAAGTACATTAACTTATATGATGTTTAGAATGTACACAAATACAGTACATGTTGACTGAAATGAAAATGAAATTGAATGAAGTGAACAACATTGAAAATGTTTAATATGAAACTAACTGGATTGGGTCAAATGAAGTAAGCAAGCTACACAGGCAAACATACTGGTACAGGGTGGTTTAGTGTCTCTCTGCATGTGATGCGTGTTTGGGTGTTCATTTGTTTCTCTTCATAATCCAACATATTCTCTGGTATGGCATACAAGCTGTCAGCTATCTCCACTTATATGTTTCTTTGAATGTATGCGTGTACATGCATGCACACATGTTTACATGCCTCAATGTGTGTACATGTATATTGTGGTCACCACAGGGTGGGGTAGCTCCCCAAACACCCGACACACAGACTCGGACACAAATCGCAATAAACAAAAGTATTTTACTTGCGCAAAACTCTTACAAAATAATTTCCCACAGCACAACCACACTCCAATTTAGCACACATCAATGCTCTGTTTCTTCTGGTCTCTGTCTCCTTCTCCAAGCTTTGTCCACCTCCTCCAGACACTGGTTCTCCAACTGAAGTGG
Organism: Polypterus bichir lapradei; assembly: GCA_026402145.1. NCBI lineage: Eukaryota > Metazoa > Chordata > Cladistia > Polypteriformes > Polypteridae > Polypterus > Polypterus bichir. Next base: position 305,293 of record JANRMT010062792.1, on the reverse strand, counting down.
GCGGCTCCTTTTATGTAATACTCAGAAGCACTTCCAGTGTCCACAGCTGTGACTCGTAAGCACATCCATGTGAGGTTGGAGCCCAACAAAGTACGGCTCGCCAGTCCCCTCAGTGTCCCCTGGTGGCACCCATGGAACCCAACAGGGCTGAGGCAAGAAACTTCCCAAGATGCCCTGTGGGAATCCGTGGTGATGCTTCAACCCAGGGAGGCTGGTAAGGTTCCTTGATGGCTACCCTCATAATATTTAAATAAATGACGTATCTCAAAAAAACTTTTGTAAAACAACAGGCTAGGTGCCACGACTAAGTGAAACACGCTTCAAAAACACTAGTTAAATTAAATATTTTACTAGCAGTTATCCTTGGACAATAGCTAAACTATTTTTGACAGATATGCCAATAGACCAGGAGTCCGTAACACGGCAAATGCAATTCAACTTGTTTGAAGAAGATAGGTAATTTTTTCAGAAGTTATTACTGTATATTGATCTTGGTATTTAGGGCAGATATCTTGGAAACCACTTGTTCTAAAATGTTCTACCTTTGCTAGGATTTAGTCATCCAGAAGCTCTACATAAATTTTCCTAATGATATACTGGTATTTTTTAGACATGAACATTTTCCATGGACAAACATACAGACACCATGCCAAAATCAACTTTTCTCAGCATTGTGATCATCATATTATCATGAAGTTAACTCGATAGGGATTTTTTTTTACCTCATCACCAAACTTCAGAATGATAGTGACCCCAAATTATAGTTTTGCATGGGAGACATGCTAGTAAGAATCTCATTCTACTATTGACACAGCTAATAACAATGAACTTGATTATATGCAGCTATGAACATTCTATAAATATTTTTTAATATGCTATTAATTATTCCAGCCATCTGAAGCATAAGCTATCCTTAGCACTACCTTGCTCAGGAACAGTTCATATTCACAAGGAGTTTGTGTCTTAAGTACTTAAATGCATTCTCGTAATAATTTTCAATAAATAAAAAAATGTATGGAGCGGTTTGTCTCAAATGTGTACTCCCGTTCCAAACTGCACAGTAAAGCCAACGGTCAGGATGCCTTGTAAGTGTCAGGAACGTTTGTTAATATTTGTTTATTCTTTATTCCAGATAAGTACTAGGCTGCACTGTCCCCATTTTTGCAGTGAGATATGTTTGTTTTCTTTCCATCATTCACTCGTTATTACTTCTTATATGTTCCACCCATATACAGTATTCGCTTTCTGAAAATCCTTTTTTCTTTATAGGATCATCAGGAATCAGTCTAGGAGCATGGCAGGAATGAACATTGGATGAGATGCTAATCCGTCTAAGGTCAAGCTTTCTTTCACACTCCTATACTAACTCACACCAGGCTTGTTTGGCATTGACAATTAAGCAACATTCACATCCCTATTATATGAACAAAACTTCCTTTGTGGACCCAAGGCGATTGCATAAACTGTCCACAGAAAGTGGTCCAGAACTCTGACTCAAACCACTGCACCATAACTCCACCCTTTATTATCCACCCTTTCATGCATGCACTGTATCCACTTAATCCAATGTGAAAATCATAATGAACCAGAACCTATCTTTAAGAAACTGTGTCAAAGTCAGCAAACAATTATGGACTCACAAATACACAAATTATCACACATGCTCAATTTAGAGTTGTCATTTGACCTAATTAGCATGTGTTTTGTGATATGAAAGGAGAAACTGTAGTACCTGAAAAAGCCCATAGACACAGAGAATGTGCAAACTCTACACAGAGAGTGACCATAACAAGGTTTGAATTCAGCCTATGAGATTGTTAAGTGTCCATGCCATTCACTGTAATACATTCTTATTAAAAAAAGATTATACGCTGGAAGGCACTTACTGTTGCCCCCTGCTCGCTTCACTCGACCACTCCCCCCCAGCCTGTGCTACGCGCCAGCACTTCGAGTCTCTGCCACTCGCGTTGTGAAGAGGGGGGCTGAACAAAACCCAAGGAGACGTGGTCGCTCCTCCGAAACCCCCTCTTAAACGGTGATACAATGGGAAACAAATCGATTTTTTTTTTTACCTCCTCTTTGCTCGATCAGCTGCACTTCTGTCATATCACCTATGTCCATATATTCAATCTCTTTTTGCTTTTACCTTTTTATCAATATTGCATTGAATTTTGATCCTGTGTTTGGAATTACATTGTGACAATGCAACGTATAACTGCCCATGAGTGAATATCATTTCTTTCTCTCTATAAGAAATGTGTCTGACAGTAGCATTCACACAAATGAGAAATGATTGAACTGTGTTCGTGCTTGAATTTTTCTCTCACTGGATTTCACTTTCACCAAACAACAAATCTTTTAATTTTCACGGATATGCCTCTTCATTGGGAAGAAACCATTTTTTTTCCCTGATGGAAACACGAATTATACAATCTAAAAGTCACTGATTTAAAGTTTAAATCTGAACAATATATTCAATCTCTTTTCACAGTTCCGTTATTTCACCGAGTAATAATTTCCATTTGTTTGCACTAATGCGATCTTTACCAACCTTTTTTTGTTTAACTAATCTAATCTAATCTAACTGTAAATCAAAGTCAAAATGGTCAGCAGTCAAAGTCAGAAAATTAAAATGAAAACAAAAATCAAAAGATTGCTAGCAGTAAGTACTGTAAATCTTTGAACAAGATTCCCTAACTACACCCTGAGAAGTTTTTGATGGCAGGGGCAGCATGTTGGTATTTTAAAAACTACTTCCATGACAACATAATGAGGTGCCGACGTCTGAATCACCTTGTAAGTAACAAGACTGTGTCAGTAGCAACAAATTCTTCTAACTTGAAAATACAACAAAATGGTGGCCCCACAACAACTAAAGCAGTGAAAAAAATATTCATAAACATAATGATAAAATACAGTAACATTATGAAAATGATTGAATTTAATAAAATAATGTACACAAATTAAAACTACTTGTTACTTCATAGTTACTAGTTGGGGCCCTTTATGTTACAGGTCACTTTTATATTTGTCAGAACTCATCTGTTTCTCTCTTTTTGCTTATACTAAAGTAAATCTTTGTTTCTGGAAAAGAAATGAAGTAGGGTGTTGTATGGACAGACATTCATACCATCTAATCAGCATGTAAGCATCGTTCAATCAGATCTTGAATTTAGTCACCAATAAGCACAACCCGCTAATGTAAAAAATTTAAATTTCTGGGTTTCCCTAAAAAAACGGACAGTATATGTTGAAACTATTCAATAAAATAGTAAAGTTGTGAGTAATAAGAAATAGTGAAATTACCTAGAAAAGTTATGACCATATGACTACTGTATTATACAGTACCATCAAGTTTTTGCACTTTAATCTTGACATGCTTCATGGCTTTACTATGGATAAGACAGAAAATGGATCAGGCTGCTGAGGTAATTTAACATGAAACTGGCACTGTTGTAATTAATTTGAGACTTTCTTTTCCTACTGCATATTACAACTTTGTATGCTGATGCCCATATACTCATACACAATCTGACTCATGAAGTAATAGCCTATGATTTTCTAATACCCATAAATTCTCTAACATTGTTGATGATGGGTGTAGAGCCTATCTTAACACCACTAGATGCAAGACAGGAACCAGCATGGGCACCCCTCCATACCCAAACCCATCCTCCAATACCGGTCATCCAAACAGGACCAGTCATCACACTACCTAACCTAATTCGGTAGTTGGGATAGTCAGAACATGTATAATCAACTCAGAACCCAAGACTCTGGGGCTATAAGACAGCAGCATTAACCACTGCTCCATCCATCCATCCATCCTCTTCCGTTATCCGCTACTGTTTGTATGAATATGTGCTATATAAATAAATGTTGTTGTTGTTGCTGTTATTCTTTTAAAATAACATCAAGTTAAGTTTAGAACTCGAAAGTCTCTCAGGTCCTACTGTCTATCACACTACTTGGTAACTTCGTAACTTATTCCATAATGATGGCATTCATCCTAACGAGTGCTTCTTAAAGTGAAACAAATTTTAATAAAAATTTCATTTTCATTTTTATGACCTTCCTGAAATTACTGAACCCACTACACCAGTTTGGTAGTGCAGAAATGCTAACATAGTTGGCTTACATTAAAGTGAAGAGCAGAACTCGGTAGAGTTAATTCTTTCTCCAAAGCCCAAAAAGTAATAATGTTAATAAAGATATGTATACAGGTCATGATCTTCAGTTCCAACAGCTGCAAATCCTATTCCAGGTTACAAGACTGGATAAAATACATTCAAAAATTTTATTTCAATTGAAATTTACATCATTTACAATCACATGCTTTTATTAACCGCCAGATAATTAGTGACCCTTGCCATTGTAATTACTGTAAACTGTTATTAATCTGATACAAAAATGATGAAAGTGATGAAAGAAGAGGACACTGCAGTAATTTATATTATTTGTCTGGCCTTTTAATTATACAGTTATCAGAATCTTTGAGCTCCTGACAAAATATGTTGTAAAATGTATGCTTTATTTTGTGTAAAGGTTAACACGATTTGTTTCTATCATTTAAATAAGGACTTTGTATTGCACAGCCACTGCTCAGTTGTGTAAGATAAAAAAGGTTTGTCTTGCAACTGGTTATGAAACACATGCTCTTGTACTGTGCTGTCAGTCACTCCTGTGGCTCTCCTGGCGTTGGAGGCAATCGGGTTAGACAAACATTGTTGTATTCGACTCAAATCCTGGGAGAGAGAACTCTGTGTCTTCTTTGTTGGGTTATGAAATATCCTCTGGGCATGTCATCACCGCTTTTGTATCAGCATTCTGTTCTTTCTCCCTTCATGCAAGGGAAAGATGCTACTTTAATCATTGAAAATTTTGTATTTGTGGTATTTATTCACAAGAAGAAACATAAAAATGAAAGAATAAATTAGATCATTAAATCATTACAAAATTACTGACAGAAAGCAGTGCAAAAACTTGGGAAGGCATTTTTTCATAACATTATGCTGAATTTTTTTGTATTACTAATATAATGCAACTTGAAACTTAAAAAATACACACTACTGCGTGTTTTAAAGTCAAGGATGGATTAAGACCCCCACAGACACCCAGGTAATGTAGCACCTTAATAGAGAGTTGATTGTGCTTTTCATATTACAGTGCGAAGAGACCAAGTTGGTTAATGCAGCATACAATTTCTCACTTTTGATTTCGTTGTGAGGCCTGATCGCTTTATAACCCTGCCACCGGGGTTCAGGGTCTTTGAGGGTTGGGGCCCATTGATCATTTTGACTTATGGATACCTAGTCATGTCATCCAGTTTTGGGTCTCGGTGAAAAAGATCTTTGCTCTCATGGGCTCCTGTGTAGACCCACCCCTGTTTAAAGTCCACTGTTTACATCTTTAATTTAACTAGGGGGGCTTTGCCCCCTGCTCGCTCCACTTGCCAATCCCCCTGCATGCGCTATGCGCCAGCAACTTCTCATCTCTGCCACTCGCATATGTGGGCTTCACTTTCACCAAACAGCAAAACTGTAATCTTTGCGGATACATTTTTTTATTGGGAAGAAACAGTACTTTTCCCTGATGGCAACACGAATTAGACAATCTACAAGTCTCCAAGTTTAAAACCAAACAATATCTACATACTTCTGTCATATCACCTATGTCCATATATTCGATCTCTTTTCGCTTTTACCTTTTCATCAGTATCGCATTGAATTTTGATTCTGTGTTTGGAATTACATCGTGACAATGCAACGTATAAGTGCACGTGAATGAATATCATTTCTTTCTCTCTACACAAACTGTGTCTGACAATAGCATTCAAACAAATGAGAAATGATTGAACCGTGTGTGTCGTTGTAAATGTTTTAGATGTGGGCAGGACTTTTCTAAATCTCTTTGCATAAAGTCTTGTCTCACGGGGCTTGAAAGTTTCTCTCATGGGATTTCACTTTCACCAAACAACAAATCTTTTAATTCTCGCTGATACGGCTCTTCATTGGGAAGAAACACTGCTTTTTCCTGATGGCAACACAAATTAGATGATCTAAAAGTCTCCGAACAATATATTCGATCTCTTTTCAGATTTCCAGCGCAATGCCGGTTTTGCCGATCAATACGGAAGTAAATAATGACGAAACCACAGAGCCATCTTTCAGATGAAGTAACTTTGCATGCCGATACTTTAAATTAAATAAAGAATTTATTCAAAAAAGTGTTTTAGTTGTTGATTTTATTAATAAAATTTATAATAAATTATCGGGAAGTTTAAAATAAAAATTTTTCTTTTGATTTACGACGAACATCTTGCGTTACGACCCGAATGCGGTCACGTGTATCCGCTTGCGTGATTGTAAACAAACAACCGAGAGCGTTAGTAGCGTCAGTTGGAGCCCAGATACATGTGTTTGTGGATGTAATTTCGGTCATTGCAGTGATTTACCTATATATATAATTCACTAAGACCATGAAAGCAAGACACATAATTGCTAAGGAAGAAAGAGAAGGTAAAGAAAGCGATCACAACTGAAACGAAGATGGAAATTGTGTGGAAATATGAGAGTGCTGTTCGTGTGACCGATCTCGCTCATATGTACAGCATGTCGAAATCCACCATCTCGACAATTTTACAAAGAAAAGATTTGCATTCTCCTCCTCCTCCCTGCAGCCCAAAGATGTCAAATTAAATGGTGAGTACAGTATGAAATTGTTGTTTCTAGAATAGAATAGAATGCCTTTTATTGTCACTATACACATCTACAATGAGATTAAAAGCAGCTCCTTCAGTGCAGAAAAAAAGTTCTGTATAGGGCTTGTATGGTTGTTTTTTAGCCTTAGCATAACGCCGGATCTGTGGCCCCGCTTCGGCTTTCTTTCCCTCCTCCGTCTGCGTCATCTCCTAGACCCGACAACAATCCACGGAGAGCCCGCTGGTCTCGCTATGTTGTCTGGGATGTTGTGCGTGTGATGAAAAACACTCGAAACAGATGTCTGGCTCTGGACACCGATGTCTATAAGGTTCTGAATGGTGTAGCGGATGTTCGCCGAACCGATCGTGCACAAACAAGGAAAAAAAAAAAAAAAGTACAAAAACAACAAAAAAGTGCACTGAAAAGGAGAGCCCTGAGCCGCTGCACGCCGCCATGCTCCTAGCTTAATCTAGCCTACTTCTGGTAGGCTAGGCACTTTTTATAAATTTTTGGTTAGTACATTAGAAAAATTATTGGTGTTTTGGTAAATTATGCACATTATACAACCCTTTTTTATTATGAAAAGGTTAAGTAAGTGTTTCAGTGGGAGGTTCGGAATGAATTATGGGTTAGCCTTCGCGAACGAATTAAGTTCTGAAGTCAAGGGTCTACTGTATTGCGTATTTAAGTTAGTCAAATTTATAACGAGTCTCCGGAAATCCACCTGCCGATGTACCGTATTTGTGTATATAGTTTCAACACAAAGGCTTCATTTTACCAAACTTCTCCGCAATCACTTCCTGGTTTCCATCAAAAATGCCGGCAGTCTCAAATTCTCGCCGATAAACATGATAAATATACCTGAAAGACACTTTTAAAGAAATTTAGAAAATTTTGCTTGGAGAAGGGGGTCGGCTTAAATACCGGTCATCGGAAAATACATGTAATTTAGTAGGTAGAGAAGGGGATCAGCTAATATGCCGAGTCAGCTTGTATTCTGGGATCTACAGTAAGTAGTAGTGATTACTGGAAAAAGGTTATTTTACCTAAGCTAAACATAAAAACAGAGGTCTTGCAAAAATGCCCCATACTTACAGGTTTTAAGTATGGAGTACCATTTCACGTTGTGTTCTGTGCTTCTCCACATTACTGCACCAACACCTGACTGTGTTACAAACAAATCTAGAGTGGTTCAGTAGCAATCACATTCAGCAGAAATTCAAGAGTTCAAGTATTAATGTCACTATTCACAACATACAGAAATGTGAGGATGCTTCAGGCCCACGGAGGTAGACACATGAACAGTGCAGAACCTTGACACTTCTCTAGAAGAATGGCAATGTGTCACGCTGTCCCTATTAGGAGTGGCCGACCATATGAATCTTGGTTTGTATGCATATAAATATGAGCAGAGTTAAGAGACAGAACCAGAGTATAGGGATCAGGTAGGGAACTTTGTTTCTTGGTGCAGAAATAATTGTCTGCAATTAAACATCAGAAAAACCAAGGAACTGTTTATTGAATTTTGCTGCACAAAAGAGCTTCTATGTCCAGTCACTATTTAGGGCAATAATGTAGAGGTGGTGTGCTCCTACAAGTACTTGGGGAGGGGTTCACATCAATGAAAAGTTGGACTGGTCTTATAACACAGAAGAACTGTAAGAAAGGAAAGAGCAGGCTCTTTTTCCTTAGGAGACTGAGTTCCTTTAATGTGGAAAGGGACATCCTTTACATCTTCTACAACTCTGTGATGGCCAGTGAGATTTTCGATGCTGTGGTATGCTGGACTGGTAACATCACTTCAAGAGAGACCTACTGATTTAACAAGCTAATTAAAAGGGTAGACTCAATTACTGTGTAAGATAAGACACTCTTGAAGCCCAGGAGATAGTAGTGAAGAGAGAATTAAAACAAAACTGAGTGTCATTATGAACATGCTGTACATCCTCTCTCAGACACACTAACACTGAGGAGTTTCAGCCAATTAATTATTCAGCAGAAGTATGTAAAGAAATGCTGCTGTGTCTCCGTTATACCAACAGCAATACATCTGCATAATGCCTCACTGTGGTAACCAAGTTGTTCTTTTTAATCATCTTGCTTTTTAGTCATTCTGGTGTGCGTTGAGGCAGTTTCTGTAAAAAGCCAAATTTCACACAGGTGACAAATAAAGTTCTATCTATTGTCATGCATGTGCATTGGAGGGTCATCTTCCAAGCTCAGCAGAGGTATGTAGTACCACCCTGAAGTGAGACAGGAATCTGCTGCTAACCTTGTCACCTGTTTCTGCCTCCATAGCTGCAAAAAGACACCCAGCGAGAGCAACTGACTCTGCCCCTTCCAGGCCAAACCCTACAAACCCGGGCATTCCTGGAAGGAGGCATCTCACTTTGAGCCATGTGAAACCAGAGAATGGAGCTCCACACAAAGTCAAGACCCACTCAACTGAGCAGCACATTTAAGACAAGTGAAGGCTACAGCCTGCATTTTCAGTTCTGCAATGCCAGTGTGCATTTGTTTTGTTTAATTTTCTTGAAAGAATTAAATGGGACCACCCTGTTGTGTCTCAACGTTTCTTCTTCAACCTACCATTGGACTACATTAATTAAAACAAAAGAGAGATAAAAAAAAGTAGAATAATAAAACAAAGTGGTTTGTTATCAACTACATGATCTAATCTCTCCAGATAAATAATCTGATAAAACATGTCTATCCAGCATTTGTGTTTGGGTGTAATGTTTTCCACAAAAAAGATGGGAACATCCGATAGTAAACTGTGCAGTGTACATCTGTATGCCACATTGTCTGTCATCCACAAGAAGTCCAGAATGGCCGATTAACAAAAGATATAAGGTATATCTAGTGAACAAATGTTTATAAATGCACAACTCAATTGAAACAGACAGACTTACTATTGCACCATTATGCCCATTTCTGTAAACAGGCATTTCATCAGAAATCGAAAAATATAAGTAGGGAAAGGTATCAAGACTCTTAAACAAATGCAGAGTTCAAAAATCTTGCAGCAGTCAAAAACAGAGGAAAAACAGATAAAGAGGCTTTGAACAAAATTTGGGGAACTAGCTCACCAGAAGATCTAATAAAATTGATGGCATTGTGATTGTTTTAAAGAAAACCCTTTTTTAAAACTGTTAGGACAGATCCACTAGCCTAATTACATCTAAGACCTGGAATCTGCCAAGAGGAAGACCGAAACTGAATCTTTACTAATCAAGCACAGAAAGAATTATTGATTACTTTAACAATAATAATAATAATAATTCATTATTTTATTAACAGAAATTGCTAACAACTGAGACAAATCTCTATATATAATCTTCATTTGGATCTTGATCTTTGTTTGTCCGCGAATGAATTAGAAGAAGAAGCACTAGATGGCAGTAGAGAGACAGCTAAAACATAGGCATTGCATTAAGAATCTCCTCCAGGCTTATACTACTGAAGACTGTAGTACGCCAGTCACACCTCAAAACACAGACTAAACAAATTGTTGTGCTTTAAATTAACTAAAGAGATCTTCATTTAGATCTTGATCTTTGTTTGTCCGCGAATTCCACACATGCGTAGACCACCTTCCAGTTTAGTACATTGTTGTTACTCACAGATGTCAACAATGTGCCGGAATAACGAAAGGGGTGGTGGACAGTGTTACGCTGGTTAGCTCCTGAGGCCTGGTTAGAGAATGAGATTGCCGAAGATAAAAGGTACGTGCCTACGTAACATATGAATGAAAGAAAGACAGTGGGTAAAATGAATGACAACGTAACAGCACATTCCGGAAATTACTATTGTTACATTGTAGCCGGCGAGTGCTGTGCGTCTCACATTTGTACCGTGGCTTGCTCACATGTCAGTGAAGTGATCCCTATTTATGCTTTGAAGAGCCTGGATACCTAGGTGTCCCCCTTTTGTAACCATTGCTCCGTGTATATTGCCTTACTCTTTGGATTGCCACAAAGCAACCTGCGAGATTGGAGAAAGGTTGAGAAGAGATCGTGAGAGGAAACGACAGCGTCGTGAAAACGAGACGGACTGTGAATGTATAGAAGCAGAAATGCTCCTACACCACTACATAATTACGATTCGGACAGTGATTCCGAGTAGGCCGTTCCTATCGAATCAATATCGAAGGGTTTTCTTTTGTAATTTTGTTTCCCTTATAAAAAATCATAATGCTGTGCGACGAAGGGCCCAGTTCACGACTGGCAGCTGCGTTTAAACAGGGAGCCCTTCACAGACAACTTTAACACACGCAACGTAGTTGGGCGCACATGGCTAGTTCAGTATAAAACACAACAATAATAACAAATAAATTTAGAAGAAATATAGAGCATAAGAAATGCATTTTAACAAGAGAACTAGATAACTAATTAGAATCTAATAATAACTAGTCAGATTTAAATAAACAGTTAATCAAGCGCAAACGGCTGAATGGCAGGCTACAAGAAAACAAAACATAACCACTAAATATTGCTAGAAAAACAAGAATGAAAAGAATCAGAACCTGATACTGCCATAATCTGACATACTAATCCGTATGCGGAAGCCTGAATTCAAAAACCAGTGAAGCCAAAAGGAAACAAGAAAAAAAAACTGCAAGGGAAGGGCGTCTGCACGCTTAACTCACTCACTGCCTCAGTGAAAGCCTGAGGGCACAGAAGAAACTTTTAACAGATCTCAGGGGGCTGCCATAATTGGACATACACCTGAAGAATTAGGGCTTAGTGAAAGTCCCGATCCCATAGGCTCAAGTCTAAAAGATAAAATTGGGAAAATAATGAATAATTAAAATAAGTTAAAGGAGGGCCAAAATCAAAACAGGGAAAAGGTAAAGCCTGTGGCAGAGTTCAAGTAGAATCATGACCTGCAAGCGTGTATTTACCACTTCTGTATTTTTAAGTGCATCTACCATTTCAGGGAGCTTAATGATCAATCCAGTACAGTTACTAATTATGTTTTAAAAATCTAGGCATCTCAGTGTTGCACAATTGTACCAATCTTCAAATAGTAATTACAGTATACAGTACGTCACAAAATAAAGAATATAACCCAACAAGCATGTCAAACCTATTCACCTAGACTCTCCACAGTAACATCAAGTCAAGATTTGAAGATGCTTAAAATCCTACACTCTACCAAACTACTTGGTAATTTATTCCATGTGTCTCTGGTTCTTTACACGAAGAAAAACTTTCTAACATTTGTGCAAAATCTCTACTTAACAAGTTTCCAACCATGTCTTGATGTTCTTCTTGAATAATGAATTTTAAAGTAGCAGCTAGGAAACACTATACTGATTCCCTTCATAATTTTACCACTCTGATCATGTCTTCTTTTAATCTCTACTTGCTTAAACTGAAATCGTTAAACCTGTACACTGTACTCCAGGAGGGACCTCACCAGTGCATTATATAACTTAAGCATAGCCTCCTTTGTCCATGTGTACTCCACACTTCATGATATATAACGTAACATTCTATTAGCCTTCATACACTGTCTTGAAATAGATAGTGACAAGTCCACTACAGCTTCTATGTCCTTGTCATAAGGTGTACATTTAAGTTTCAGACATCCCATTGTGCATTCAAACCAAGCATTTTACTTTCTACATGTAACACTTTACTTTTACTTACATTAAATTTCATCTGCCACAAATCTGCCCAAGCCTGTATGCTGTCTAAGTCCCTCTGTTACAATTAAGTCGATTCTTCATTATCTGACCTAACACCTAGTTTGGTGTTATCTGCAAACCTGAACAGCTTGTTGTTTAAATTCTTACCTAGATCTTTTATGGATATTAAAATGAACAAAGGTGCCAGAGGAAGATCCCTGAGTCCCTGAGGGAGAATATTTAAAACATCACCAAATTCTGAAACTGTTACCTTCACCATAACCCTTTGCTTCCTGTGTTTGAGCCAATTTTGTCTCCTCCTACATACCATGCCTTGAATCAATATTTTTTTAGTTTGATCTCAGACTTTTCAAGTGGTAACTTATCAAAAGCCTCATGACGATAAATAATATCATATGCACCTCTCCTATTGTATGCTTTTGTTGCGTTTTCAGAGAATTCCAGCATATTAGTGAAACATGACCTTCCCTATCTGAACCCATATTCACAATTTGCTAATACTTCCTATGCTACGCATTTGGTGCTCAATCTTTTCCTTTATAATTGCTTTTATTAATTTACCTGTGGTGTACATTAAGCTTAAGCATTAAGTTATTTGAATCAGCCCCATTCCCACTTTTCATACAACAGAATAATATTTGCTAGCTTTTTTCTACAATTATCCAGTAAACTGCTGAAAAAAATTAAAGGAACACTTTGGAAACACATCAGATCTCAATGGAAAAAAAAAATCCTGCAGGATATCTATACTGATATGGACTGGGTAATGTGTTAGGAACAAAAGGATGCCACATCGTTTGATGGAAATGAAAATTATCAACCTACAGAGGGCTGAATTCAAAGACACCCCAAAAATCAAAGTGAAAAAATGATGCTGCAGGGTAGTCCATTTTGCTGAAATTTCATTGCAGCAACTCAAAATCATACTCAGTAGTTTGCATGGCCCCCACGTGCTTATATGCATGCCTGACATTGTCGGGGCATGCTCCTAATGAGACAACAGATGGTGTCCTGGTGGATCTCCTCCCAGATCTGGACCAGGGCATCACTGAGCTCCTGGACAGTCTGAGATGCAACCTGGCAGTGTCGGATGGACTGAAACATAATGTTCCAGAGGTGTTCTATTGGATTTAGGTCAGGCTAGCGTGAGGGCCAGTTAATGGTATCAAGTCCTTCATCCACCAGGATCTGCCTGCATACTCTCGCCACATGAGGCCGGGCATTGTTGTGCACCACGAGGAACCCAGGACCCACTGCACCAGCATAGAGTCTGACAATAGGTCCAAGGATTTTATCCTGATATCTTATGGCAGTCAAGGTACCGTTGTCTAGCTTGTAGAGGTCTATGTGTTCCTTCATGCATATGCCTCTCCAGACCATCACTGACCCACCACCAAACCGGTCATGCTGAACAATGTTACAGGCAGCATATGGCTTCTCCAGACCCTTTCACATTTGTCACATGTGCTCAGGGTGAACCTGCTGTCATCTGTGTAAAGCACAGGGCGCCAGTGGTGAACCTGACAATTCTGGTATTATATGGCAAATGCCAATCAAGCTCCATGGTGCCGGGCAGTGAGCGCAGGGTCCACTAGAGGACATTGGACCCTCGGGCCACTCTCATGAAGTCTGTTTCTTTATGTTTGGTCAGAGACATTTACACTGGTGGCCTACTGGGGGTCATTTTGTAGTGCTCTGGCAGTGCTCATCCTGTTCCTCCTTGCACAAAGGAGCAGATACCTATCCTGCTGATGGGTTAAGGACCTTCTACGGACCTGTCCAGCTCTCCTAGGGTAACTGCCTGTCTCCTAGTATCTCCTCCATGCCCTTGAGACTGTGCTGGGAGACACAGCAAACCTGGCAGTGGCACATATTGATGTGCCATCCTGGAGAAGTTGGACTACCTGTGCCACCTCTGTAGGGTCCAGGTATCGCCTCATACTACCAGTAGTGACAATGACCGTAGCCAAATGGAAAACTAGTGAAAAAACAGTCAGAAAAGATGAGGAGGGAAATATGCCAGTGGCCTCCATTTGTTAAACCATTCCTGTTTTGGGGGTCGTCTCATTGTTTCATTAACACCAAAGCAGCTGAAACTGATTAACAATCCCCTCTGCTACTTAACTGACCAGATAAATATCCTAGAAGGTTCATTGACTTGATGCTATACTCTGATTAAAAAGTGTTCCTTTAATTTTTTTGAGCAGTATATATGTACTACTGGTATGTGTACTAAATTCTTTAGGCACTCAAAAATAAATGCTATCTGGTGATGATGAGTTCTTAGATTACAGCCTATTTAATTTAAGCAGTGTTACTTCCTCCCAGTTTCCAAGTCGCATGCGCCCTGTGTTGGCTGGGATTGGCTCCAGCAGACCCCCGTGACCCTGTAGTTAGGATATAGCGAGTTGGATAATGGGCGGATGGATGGAATTACCAAGTCACTAATTACCTCCTGATAATTCTCTGTTAATTGTTGCTAGTTGTTGACTTCTTCACATACTGTATATACATTGTTGAAAAATGCAATTTCAGAGAATTTGTTGTTTCAGTGTCTATATTCTAACTCAGTTTTTGTGTTTATAATATTCTTCACCACCTTCTATTACTAAAATATTGAAATGAGAAGTCAATAAAAGGTGTCATTTTCCTTGACTTCTCATTGCATCCATGATGGCTAACATGGTACAACACCCTAGTGCTAAAATATTGAAAGAATTTCTTTTGGTTAACTTTTGCATTTTCTGCAATATTTCTCTCTGCCTTTTAGCTTTCCTAATATCCTTTTTTACCACTGCTCTCATGCTCTTATTTGCCAGTTGGTTAGCATTGGAGTTACTAGTCTAGCTGTTTTTTCCATTATAACTTATGTTTTAGCTCCGTATTTATCTGCCACATAATTCTTTTTAATTCCATACTGCTTCTAACCTTTGGAACAAACTTGCCCTGCCTTTACATATTAAACACCATGAAACCTGACATCTCCTCAACTGTCTCCACAATTAAAATCTCATCCCAATTGAACCTATTTAGGTTTGGCAACATCTGCTTCAAATTTAGTCTACTAAAATTAAACTTCACTGTTTTACTTTTTTAATTTGTATCTCTAGATTCTAATGGTTCGATTACATCTATCCCATGAATCCTGTCCTGATTATTACCTAATACTAAATCTAGAAAAGCTTCCACCTGTGCTGGTGATTTAACATACTGAATTAAAACAACAGGTGCTGATTACCTCCAAAGCTCCTCTTTTTGTGCTCTACTCTTGGTAAGGTTAGCTCAGTTAATGTTCAGGTAATTAAAGTCCCCCATATATACTATACTATGCTATAATATCCCCCTCTAAATATGCCTATTTGATATTATTACAAACATAGAATTTTAAAATATTATCTGCATTAGGAGGTCTAAAACAACTCCTAACAGGAGGCCATGATCCCTGATACTGTCTACTCAAATCCAAATATCCTCACTAAGCTCACCATCTAATTGAAGAAGTCTTCAATTACAATTCTGTTTCACATAAATGGCGACTCTCCCACATTTTCAGTTTTGCCTGTCTTTTCTAAATGATGCATACTTGTCTATGTTAAACCCCTGGCCAGCACTATTATTTAGCCTGGTTTAATTTATTCTTATTATATCAAAGTTATGTAAAGCTACATATAATTACAATAAAACTATTTTATTCCTAATACTCTTAGAATTAAGAAAAACAATTTTTCATTTATTACTTACTATACGTTGGCTTTTTAAGAATTTAATAGAACTTTTAAAGTTACGTTGTATATTAGTATTTATTCAACTGTTTGTCCCATTATAGGAAATGTTCTAAACCTGTCCTGTCCTAAAGTCCCTATCCCCAAATTCCCTAGTTTAAACAATCCTCCAACAACCTACTCAACTCATATGCCTCGCTATTTACACTGATGCTCCTTCTCTTCAAATGGGTTACATAGTACCATCTCTTTCAAAAGGAGACCCAATGTCCCACAATCCTTTCCTCCTCTGTCATACACCATGATATGAGCCATGCGGTTAACCTTCTAATCTCCTCAGTCTCATCTGTGCTTGTGCATGGCATAAGCAAGATTTCCTATCACTGCCCATCCAGACAGTTTTAAGGTACTGGAGATTTCAATCATGGAAATTTAAAAACTGTTCTGCCTAAATTCCACCAGTATGTCCACTTTCCAACTAGAGGAGCTAGCATGTTGGACTTGGTGTACAAAAATGTGAAAGAGGCTTACAAAGCAGCCCCTCACCCCCACATTGGACATTCAGATCACATTACTGTTATGCTTTTTCCAGCATACAAAATGGTACTGAAACACGCTAAGACTATACAGAAGCAGATCAGAGTCTGGCCAGAGGGCTCAACCTCAGTATTTCAGTACTGCTTTTCAAGCACTGATTGGAGCATGTCCGAAGGAGCTGCCACATATGATGATTCCCATATTGATGCTAATGAGTTTTCTGACTCTGTCATTGGCTATGTAGAGAAATGCATGGGTAATGTCACAATCATCAAAACCTTTACAACTCAGGCAAATCAGAAGCCATGGATGACATCAGAGGTCTGGAGAAAGTTGAGAATCAGATGCCTTCAGATCAGGGGACAAAGTAGCCCTCAGGCTGGCAAGAACTGACCTTTTCCAAGTCATCTAAAAGGCTAAGCTTGAGTGCACAGGAAAAATTGAGGGTAAAATTTGTGACTCCAGAGACACAAGTTGCATGTGGCAGGGGATTCAGCCCACAACAGACTATAAAACAACACCACAGATCATCAAAGTCTCCCACCCTGACAGGCTGAGTGAGTTCTATGACAGGGGTGAGTCTCTGAAATGTACACCAGGGAAGAAAGCCACCCCCTTGATGGTGAGCAGGTGCTTAGACTGGGTACAGCTGATGTGAGGAGGACACTGAGCAGCGTTAATCCACATAAAACTGCGGGAGCTGACAATATACCTTGATGGCTGTTAAAAGACTGTGCTGCTGAGTTAGCACATGTTTTTACAGACATCTTTAACATATCTCTCCAGCAGTCTGTCGTACCAGCACAGTTTAAGACGGCCATCATCATTCCTGTGCCCAAGAAAACAACGTAACCTGCCTCAATGACTACCATTTTGTGTCAGTGACCTCTATCATAATGAAATGCTTCGAATGACTAGTCACAGGTCAAACTAAAGCTAGCCTCCCACCTTCACTGGCCCCTTTAAAAATCGCACATTGTGCCAATTGGTCCACCAATAACACAATCACACTTGCCTTACACACCATCTTATCCTACCTGGAGAAAAAGAACAGCTTTGCCAGGGTTTTGTTTATTGACTTCAGTTCAGCTTTTAATACAATTATCCCACACCAGCTAATAATGAAACTTTCTATGCTCAGATTGAACATCTCACTTTGTAACTGGATCTTGGACTTCTTTTCAGAAAGACAACAGATAGTACATGTTGGCACTAAGACTCAGGGCCATATGCTCAGTCCATTGCTCTTTACTCTGCTAACACAATACTGTACTGCCAAATCCATCACTCATTAAATCTGCAGATGACACAACAGTAGTGGGACTAGTCGGTAATGAAGATGAAACATTTTACAGAGCAGAGGTGAAACAGTTAGTTAGCTGGTGAGGGGACAACAATCTTTTTCTTAATGTCAACAACACAAAAGAATTGGTTGTGGTCATCAGAAAAAAGACTTAACATCCACCACTGCATATCAGTGCCTTTGTTGTGGAGAGGGTCAGCAGCACAAAATTCTTGGGTGTCCACGTCACTGAGGATCTCTCCTGGACTCTAAATACCACACAGCAGGCCAAGAAAGCGCAGCAGAGGGTTCACTTCCTTTGGAGGCTGAAGTGAGTGAGAATCCTTCCTCCCGTCCTCACCACCTTCTACCTGAGGACTATTGAGAGTGTCCTGATGAGCTGCATTACATCTTGGTATGGAAATCGCAGTGTGTCTGACAGGAAGACTCTGTAACATGTGGTGAGGATGGCTGAGAGAGTTATTGGGGTCCCCTACATTGAAGTCTTTTTTAAGGATACATGCAAGAAGAAAGCCCTCTCCATTATGAGGGACTCTTTACTCCCCCGTCATAGACTATTTGATTTCTTGCCATCTGGTAGGAGATATCACTCCATAAAATCAAGAACAGTCTGAATGTGCAATAGCTTTCTCCACAGGCAATAAGACTGCTAAACTCTCTGTAATGAGCACATAACAAGCCAGCTTTTATGCACAAATGTATTTTTAGCCATAGAATATAAATGACTATTTTACATAGGTATTGGTTGGACTTTGTGAATTTAGCACTGTCTTTGTGTGTATGTATATATTTGTGGTTTACTTTTTTGTGGTTTTTCTCTTTCCCTTTTTGTACATTTTCAGCTCTTGAGTAACACAGTTTCGCCACACTATATTTTAGATATGGATAGAATGACAAATAAACTCAAATTTGAACTTGAACTTATTAGTTCTGTACCTGAGGTTGACAACTGGCTCTTTAAATCTGAATTGCAGCATTGACAACCTGCTCTTAAGTATCACATTTGTTCCAATATGGAAATTGACAAGTGGCTTAACCCTTCCTCTGGCCAGAATCCTGTCAACCCTTCAAAGGAGGTCTTCTACTTGTGTACCCAGAAGCCACCACACCATGTTATATTCTCTGTCTCTGGAGCAAATACTCCTAAAGCTTGAGTCCGCCACTATTACTATTTGCCTCTTTCTGGGGACCACTTTTGAGGTGACTCGATGGGGCCCCTCATCTCTACCTACTCACCTCAGAGTTATCAGAGTCATCATTCAGCAAGATTCTGAAAACCATTGGAAACCTCAAACCCTGGGGTTGATGTCCTTGAACAGTGTGCACCTCTTGCCTTCTGTAAAATACAATACAATACAATACAATACAATACAATACAATGCAGTTTATTTTTGTATAGCCCAAATTCACACAGGAAGTGCCGCAATGGGCTTTAACAGGCCCTGCCTCTTGACAGCCCCCCAGCCTTGACTCTCTAAGAAGACAAGGAAAAACTCCCAAAAAAAACCTTGTAGGGAAAAATGGAAGAAACCTCAGGAAAGGCAGTTCAAAGAGAGACCCCTTTCCAGGTAGGTTGGGCGTGCAGTGGGTGTCAAAAGAAGGGGTTCAATACAAGTATACAGAACCAAACAAATCCTTAATACAGCATAATAATAAAAATTTTAGAAGTACAGAGCAGAATTTAACAGTAGATGATATCACATAATAAGATTTTGATATTTTTAGAGTGCTGGAGACCTCATCCGTCAAGCTGCCTCCCCATTTGGCCATTCCGCGACTGAAACGTTGCTCGGCCAGCCAATCCGATGAAAGTGCCCCTCTTTCCCATGATTCCTGTGATCCTCCACCAGGGATGACTTTACCATAGGCAGGCAAACAACTTGGCAGGTGGGCCGTGGCACCAATTGCCACATTTGAGTACCGAGAACAGAAACAGAATAGGTGAGGGTTAGTATTCAATTATACTTATCATGTTACTTATGTTTTAGTGCTAATGACTAACAACAGAGATGCAGTATGTACAGTTAATCAGCAGCTCTAGTCAGGATATGCTAAACTGAAGTAGTGAGTCTTCAGCCGGGATTTAAAGGCTGGGACCGAAGGGGCATCTCTTATAGAAGCAGGAAGACCATTCCACAGTTTAGGGGCCCTGTAACTAAAAGCTCGACCTCCCACTGTTATTTTATTAATCCTTGGAATCATAAGCAGACCGGCATCTTGAGATCTTAATGTGCGCTCAGGTTTGTAAGTCATGATAAGTTCAGACAAGTAAGCCGGACCTTGGCCATTTAATGCTTTATATGTTAAAAGGAGGATTTTGAAATCTGCCCTAAACTTAGCCAGGAGCCAGTTTAAGGATTTAAGAACTGGAGTTATGTGTTCATGTTTTCTTGTTCTTGTAATAATTCTTGCAGCCGCATTTTGGATTAACTGGAGGCTGTATAAAGAACAGTTTGAACAGCCAGTGAAGACCACATTGCAGTAGTCAATCCTACTAGAGATAAATGCATGAATTAATTTCTCACAATCCTGTTTATTTAGAAAGCGCCTTAATTTCCTAACATTTTTAAGATGGAAGAAACATGTTTTTGACAACTTTGTAATATGTGCTTTAAATGACATGCTAGAATCAAAGATAACTCCTAGATTGCGGGCTGATTCAGTAAAATTAATTGGGATTCCAACTGAGTTAAATGATGACAAAATATTGCTGTGATCAGCGTCATTCCCTCCAACAATTAACATCTCTGTTTTATCTGTATTTAAAGACAAGTAGTTCTCATTCATCCACTCCTTTAATTCACTAACACAGCTAATTAAAGACAACATCGGAGAAACTTCATTTGATTTAAATGAAAGGTATAACTGGGTGTCATCTGCATACGAGTGAAAATTAACATTATGTTTCCTAATGAGAGATCCCAGTGGAAGCATGTAAAGTGAAAACAGTAAAGGTCCCAGTACTGAGCCCTGTGGGACACCATATTGAACTTCTGTGTATAATGATGGAGTACTGTCAGCACATTTCTGTACATATTGGAATCGATTTGATAAATAAGAACTGAACCAAGCGAGCACGGGGCCTGTAAGACCAACATCATTTTCTAGCCTGTGCAGTAAAATAGAATGGTCAATGGTGTCAAATGCTGCACTTAAGTCTAATAACATAATTACAGTGGAGTTTCCTTCATCAGAGGATATCAGAATGTCATTTACAACCCGTGTTAGTGCAGTTTCTGTACTATGACCAGTGCGAAAACCAGACTGGAATTTCTCAAATAAATTGTAATGCGTAAGGTGTGACCGAAGCTGACTGGCGACTACTTTTTCTAGTATTTTAGAGAGAAATGGTAAATTTGAAATAGGCCTATAATTATTTAGTATGTGTGGGTCTAGGTCTGACTTTTTAAGTAAAGGTTTAATGACTGACACTTTTAGTGCATCAGGTACTGTGCCATGCAGTAATGAACTATTGATAACGGTTAGAATAGGTGCTGCAAGAACATCCATTGCACTTTTTACTAGTTTTGTTGGCACTGGATCTAGGGAACAAGTAGAGGGCTTCATTTTAGTAATTAAAGTTAAGACTTCCTGCTCAGTTACAGGATTAAAATTACTAAAGTGCTGAATGCAATGTGCGGCAGGGTCTGCTAAGCTAGTATTTGGTTTGTACTGTGATGCTGAGATCTGGGATCTTATATTTTTAATTTTCGCATTGAAGAAGTTCATAAAGTCTGTACTGCTAATATCTGTTGGTATTTTGCACTGTTGATCTGAATTGCCATTTGTTAATTTAGCCACTGTTCTAAACAGTACCCGAGGATTTTTATTATTGCTATCTATTAATGTAGAATAGTATTCTGAGCGAGCTTTAAAGAGGGCTTTTTTATATTTATTAACACTCTGTCCATGCAATTTGAAAGACATGTAGCTTTGTTGTTCTCCATCTGCGCTCCAGTTTTCATTAAACCAGGGAGAGTTTCTATGCACTTTGATCACTTTTGTTTTAAGGGGAGCCACTGTGTCCAGAGCATCTCTCAAGGTCACATTATAATGTGATATTAGCTGATCTAAATTGTTTTCCATGTTTACATTTGATGTTAACTGATCTAAATGGTTTTCCACAATTACACTCGACTTACTCAAGGTATCTATAAATTTTGAAGCAGAATTACAATCTAGATGTCGCACTGTCTTTGTTTTAATCTGTGAGTGCATTGTCATGGGCAGAACTAAATCAAATGTAATTAAGAAGTGATCAGAAATAACTACATTTAATGGAGTAATATTTAAATTTTGAATTTCAACTTTGTAAGTTATAATTAAATCTAATGTGTGGTTATGATTATGAGTTGGACCTTTGACAATCTGACAAAATCCTACTGAATTTAACAAATAAGTAAAACATTTGCTAAAAGTGTCAGTTTCCACATCAATGTGTACATTAAAATCCCCCATCAGAACTACGTGATCATAATTTATAGCCAAATCAGACAGATTTAAAATAATTTAAAATAATAAAAGAAAAGACAGAAAACCCCTCTGAACTGGCTGTTCAACCTGTCAGGCATTGAATGAAAGAACAATAAAGGTTTTATTCAGAAAATGTTCATGACTTTAAGCTGTAAGTCTTTGATTTCAGTGTTTTGGTAAAAAAAAGGAATCATGAAATGTATGATATTCAGAAGTGATTCTACCTCTGCCACTCACCAATAAGCCTTGAGGCAGTTTTATTGTTATGGACAAATCTGTCACACCATGACCCTAAACAGATCCATTGAATGAAATGAATATAAGGTCATAGTAGCCATAAGATCTGTGTGGATACAAATTCTTCATAGTTTATAGATTTAGGTTTTCTGTGTTAGCATTTAAAGCTATGTGATTCTCCTATGGCTATATCAAGTCAGATAGTATGACAAACTAAAAATAATAAAGAAAAGTGATTAATGTCAGATTTAAATAACTGTCAGGATTCAATAACAAAACTAATAGCATTATGTTCTTTTGGAAGGGCTGTGCTACACTGACATATTCTGCAAAGTGGATTACCTTTCAGCTAAGTCTGAGCATCGTCTCACAACCAGTTCTTTTTTACAAATATTCCCCATAAAAATAAATTTTACATATATTTTACATGAGGAGCTGGTGGAGGAGACAGCTTTCAGACTTGGAATTTGAAGTCAGCTTCCTAACTACTACACCACACTGCCTGGCAGTGCGTTAACTGGAAAAGGTCGACATGTTTTGCCATGAGAATGAGCCTTTACTCTTTTCTGCTTTGTTATAGTTAAAAATATGCTGCATTGAAATATCTTAAATGAAAAGCATCATTCAGGCTTAACTGATGTAGGAGAATTCTTAACTAAACTGTAGATCTGTAGCCGGAAAACAAATGTGGAAGAATTTAGAGCCAAAGAGATAGAATAACATGGTGTGACTTTACTTGGAAGCAAAAGTACCTATTTAGAAGACAGCTCCTTATTAAATGAAAACTTGCTTTAGAAATAGTGCCAGAAACCATTTATAACTCATCAGTAGGACAATACACAATTATATAAAACAGCCATCGTTGTTCTCTTACAGTATATAGAAGATGGGGAAATTCAAAAATAGTTTAGTTTTTTTATGTCGGCTTTCAATATTATTCCCGTACGTGGTTTAAAGTCCTGAACAGGCAGCCAAATACAAAATGATCAGTTTGTATATAAAGTTGTCTGCTGTCTTCTACTGTATCTTATGTTTTGCTACTTTATATTTATAATCATGTTTTACTTTGTTGCATGTACAGCTGGTATACTCAGGTATACCCAACTAAGATCTGACTGTGGACAAATGAGACTAACAGGACTATGACTGTAGCTGACAGTTGTCGAAGGAAGGCATCTGCTTGTGAGAATTGGACTTTTGTGCTTGCCACAACTTCAGAATATCAGACTAGAATGCGAAATTCATAAATATTAAATAACATGTTCTTCTTGATCTGGCCTGGATTCCCTCTCCTTATCCCAAAAGGATTCAGCGTCCTAGGAGTAACAGCCGGAGTTTTCTCCAGTCCTCTAGAGAGTGTCAGTGGGCTGCTTCAGATTCCCAAAACTCACACACAGGTCAGTATCAGTAGAAACACCTCTAGAGACATAAACTGACTGTCCTGGTTCTCTTTTTCTCATTGTTTTGTGCATTCACATTGTTAATAATAGTGTTGATATATTTTTTTTCTTTTATCAGTACAATATCACTATATTGTGACTTGTTTTGGGTCTCATCGTTTTGGGAATTTGACTTTTGCTGTGTTTGGGGGTAAAGTGAAAGTAAGAATTTAATGTAATCTAATTATTTGTCCCAATAAAGAAATACTGTAACACTTTACATTTTGAATTCTACCAATCAAATTACAGTTACTGAATTAACTAGTATATTAATAGTTGCATTACACATGTTCCTAAGCAGATAATATAAATTGTACATGTCATTTCCAGAGCTAACTGTCTTATTCTTGTTAGGGCCACACAGGGACTTATTCCCCCATATAACACATCTGTTGTCTGCAATGCCTGTCTTTACCTGAATCCCCTTCACAATACACACAAAACAGTATCCATTCATTCATTTTCTATACTTGCTTTATCAATTGCATTGTTTCTGGAAAACCTACTGGTTAAAAAAAAACAGAAACTAACAGTAGACATGATGCCAGTAATTTGTGGATAACAATAAAGACAACATAGACAAGTAAAATGATCTTTTTATCCTCTCACTTTCTGAACCATCTTATTGCAAGGTAAGCGGATTTGGATTTTCTGTTGGGTATAATGAAGTTCTGCACTTTAACACGTTTGTGTTAATTTTGCTGCTGGTGGTGGCATGTTGAATATTGGACAGACAGGCAAGTAAGAATTTTATTGTACTCCGCATATGTGAAAGTACTACTACTTGGTCTTTGGAGCCAAATCTTATCCCCATCTACTTGGCCACAAGGGCTGAATGCCAGAGTATAGCTAATTAAATCAGAATTAAAATAAAGAATTAACTAAAATGAAAGGAAACATCTTCTTCTTTTGGCTGCTCCCATTTAGGGGTTTCCATCTATCCCTGTCTATTACATCATTTTCTGCCACATGACTGCCTTCATGTCCTCCCTCACCACATCCATAAACCTCCTGTTTGGCCATTCTCTTTTCCTCTTGCCTCGCGGCTCCATCCTCAACATTCTTTTCCTAATGTACCCATCATCTCTCCTCTGCACCTGCATAAACCATCTCAACCTAGTCTCTCTCACTTGGTCACCAAACTTTCATACCTGTGTTGTCCCTCTAATATACTTATTTCAGTTCGGCCTCCTGTCTTTTTGTCAGTTTTACAGTCAACTTTTGCTGCCATGCCTACTAAATTGTAGAGCCGGTTTTGTGTGTGATGGACAGGCACACTTTTTAGGGCTGTTTCCTTCTTTGTACCCAATACTCCTGGGATAGGCTTCTGCCCCCATGATGTTGAGTTGTATTAATAACATTATGTTAATCAAATTATGTCTGAACTCCTAAGGTCAATTCACTTTTGGTGAACTGCTGTTGCATAAATTAATTTATTCTGCAGATTCACTTTTTGCTAACACAGGCTGCCAAATGGACGTTTTAACATGCCAAATCAAACAGTAGATAAAGAAAGGATACCTTGTCAGGTATAACAGGTTCTTAAGCTGCTGTTCAAATCCATACCATCTTAATGGAGTAATCTAAATTTAGGACTTCTGAAACTACAATGACTAGAATTGCTGCAGGCAGCCATTTTGAAGGGTGTGGCTGGACTGCTAAAAGATACCCGTTTCCTACAAAGTAACCTTAATTTCGGAGATAAATCAGAATGCTTATATGGAGCCACAAATATGTACAAAGTGAAGCGTATTAGGCTAAGCCTAAGTGAAAAACATAACCAATTAATAAATACGTTAAAAATAAGGCATACTGGGCGATCTAATTATTAAAATCTCACATGAAAACTGAGACTAAAATACTTATTTTTTACTTTTAATTATAAAAGTTCTATTTCTTAGGTCCCACAACATGAAACTATTCGCATAAAAATTCATATACAATGTTAAAAAAAGGGTGGCACGGTAGCACAGTGATAGTGCTGCTGCCTTGCAGTAAGGAGACCTGGGTTCGCTTCCTGGGTCCTCCTTTGCGTGGAGGTTGCATGTTTTCCCCATGTCTGCGTGGGTTTCCTCCGGGTGCTCCGGTTTCCTCCCACAGTCCAAAGACATCCGGGTTAGGTGCATTGGCGATTCTAAAATTGTCCCGGGTGTGTGTGTGGGCTGGCGCCCTGTCTGGGATTTATTCCTGCCTTGTGCCCTGTGCTGGCTGGGATTGGCTCCAGCAGACCCCCCGTGACCCTGTGTTAGGATATAGCAGGTTGGAAAATGGATGGATGGATGTTAAAAAAACATAAAACAAGACTGGAATGATTTTATCCATTGATCTATGAAATAAAAACCGATTTAACTCATCCTGACAGTTTCAAACGCTAGCTAACCAGAAAGGTTAAAGCGAACAGATGAGAAGGGAGGGAACAACAACATGCAAAACGAACTCCACACAACTCTCTGCAGCAGGAACCTTGCAACTCGTAGTTGATATCTTTAACCTTCTGGTCAGCTGTTCTTTACAAGCCAATCTAATATCACCTCGGGGGAATTAAAAGCTGTCAACCTACTGTCAATTAATTTACAAATTAAAAAAATAAAAGTGTAAGAAAATACAGTTAACAATTAAATTTAAATCTTCTTTGTCTTTCATCTGCTCCCATTAGGGGTCGCCACAGCGGATCATCTTGTTCCATATCTTTCTGTCCTCTGCATCTTGTTCTGTTACACCCATCACCTGCATGTCCTCTCTCACCACATCCATAAACCTTCTCTTGGGCCTTCCTCTTTTTCTCTTTCCTGGCAGCTCTATCCTTAGCATCTTTCTTCCAATATACTCAGCAGCTCTCCTCTGCACATGTCCAAACCAATGCAATCTCACCTCTCTGGCTTTGTGTCAAAACTGTCCAACTTGAGCTGGCCCTCTAATGTATTAATTTCTAATTATTTAATCTAATTAAAAAAAGCATGAATAATGGTCTTAAACCAAACCTAGCAATTCAAATCAATATTAACAAATGACAAACATGAATTATTTAAAATAATCTGAACATAGCATTGCCACAAGAACAAAAATAAGAATTGCATTCATTTTCCTTGCACAGTCACTACACTGGCCACTCTCGTGCTATTGAATCAGCTGACATGAGTTACACATTCATTGTGCAAATTAAAAGTTGAAAAACGTCACCCGTGCTATAAATGAGGGGTGATGTGCTGTTTATGTGTGACCCAAGTCACGAGTCAAATGGCAGTATTTGAACATGCTCATATCATACATCTCAGCCTTAGATATAAAAGTTACAATCTAGTTTATTTACAAGAAGAATGTATTTTGAGAGCAAATATAATAACTTATGGTAGTAACTAAAATTGTGGTGTGATAATTTAAACTGGATATACTTTACTGATGCAAGATAATGTTTCAGTTATGCAACTAGAGAGGAGTCTGAGAGGATAATGAAAGAATGGGAAGAGGTGGATGGCAGGGCAGTTGATGATGAGGGAGCGCAGGGGAAACTATGAGCAAAGAATGTGAAGGAAAAAGAAAGGAAGATACGCAGGCTCAAATGTAGGATATGGAAAAAGAAATTATATATTGAGAGTCAAGCGAAAGGGGTTTAGAAGAAGATTAACATCTGTGAGGTGAACCCGGTTCACGGCTAGCAAAATAACTGATATGGACAGGAAGACAATTATTAGAAAACTAGCAACAAGGGATGAAGATATAGAAATGCCACATGATTTAGAGAGAAAGCCCTTCCCAGAATAAGAATACACCAACGCAGCAAATGGAAGAAGAAAAATGAACAGAAATTGGGTTGAGGTTGAGGTTGGGAGCATACAGTAACTGATACAGAGCATTGCTGCACCCACCACACGACAAACCACCTCAGGATCCCAAATTAGTACCCGAGCACAGCGTTGCAACAGGTGACATCTTAGCACCACACTAATTTCAATAGAGTGGACCAGTGTGAGCTTTTTTACAGTGGCTGGAGTGCCAATCCTGCCACCAATCCCGAAGTTTTCCTTACACAGAAATTGCATAATCTACAGTAAAAGTACAGATGCACTTTATTGCATCGCATATGTGCTTTTCATCCATGGACAAAAGCGATACTCTACACCTGAGTTTGTTCTCTTAGTTCATACAGACACCTCTTCATTTAGGTATGTGACTAAATTAGACCTACAAGACAGCAAAAGTAAAGTTAACAAAAGCTTCGAATGGGGGAGCTTACACAACCATTGCACAGGGTTGATTTGGCCTTAATGGGGGGCCCTAATGTGCTATCCTTTCAGGGGGACTAAAATCTCTCTTCACACTCAAGCATGCTAGACAATATGATAACTTGCTTTTCAAAGTGTATACAATTGTAAATATGTCTATTGCTTGATTGGAGTTGTAACATAATCTTTTATCATGTCAGGCTGTAAATTATTTAAAATTTCTGGTTAACATTGTTATTATCGGTTATTATGTGGAATAGTTTACCAATAGAAATTTGCCAGGCTAATACAGTGGAGCACTTTAAAAAACTGCTAAAAACCCATCATTTTAACATGGCTTTCTCTTAGCTTCATTTTTTGTGTAACTCTGATATTTGTGTATGTATTTAATTACCTTTTTTTTTTCATGGCTCCAAAATTCGTAATAGCCCCTACTTTCTCTCCTGTTCTCTTTCCAGTTTTCTGTGGTGGTGATCTGCACCATCACCACCTGACCAAAGCACCATGCAGTCCCTACATTGTTAGATTGAAGGTCAGAGGTCCACTTGACCATCATCATCTAATTCTTCCACGTGAAGCCTGAAAACCATGACGACTGATTGAGATCATTGATGTTAGGTAGAATGTCTAGTGGGGGCTAGGTGGTCTCATGGCCTTGGAACCCCTGCAGACTTTGTTTTTTCTCTCCAGCTCTGAGGAGTTTTTCTTTGTTTTCTTCTGTCCTCCCTGCCATCAGAGCTTACTTTATTCTTTGTTAATTAGTATAGCCTAATTTTTATATATTTTCTTTCTTTTTTCATCTTGTAAAGCACTTTGAGCTACATCATTTGTATGAAAATGTGCTATACAAATAAATGTTGCTGTTTCATGGTTCATGAGTTTGGAAAACTGTGCAGTTTGAAAATTCTCCTGCAATTTACAGTATATGGGTTTCCTAGGTATTCTGGTTTTCCTTCCACATCACAAAGACACGCATTATAGATTAACCAGTGACTCTAAATTGGCCAAGTTTTGCTTTGTTCATGACTGTACCTTGCAATAGATTGGCGCTATAACCGAGCATAGTTCTCTTCCCAAGGATCCAGCTGTCCCTAACCCTTCACTGGATTAAATAGGTTTGAAAGTGTATATATGTATGGTGTAATGGATACAGTATTTGTATATTAGAAGGTCTATGAACAGCATACCAGAGGAGTGGAGGAACAGTGTGATTGTACCCATTTATAAGGATAATTGAGCTACTCAGGATTGTGGTAACTACAGAGGTAAATGTCTAAAGTCTAAATATTCCCTTATTGTTATAGAAATTTGTCATTTTGTACCCTCTAATAAAGGGCCACAGAGGGCTAGACTGCTTGTAAAGAAACAAAAATCCAAAATAACATTTTATTTGTAATCACGGACCTTGAAATAGACTAAAACAACACTCCACATGCTTATTTTTGAAATGTGTTATTTTTAACCTTCTGCTGGGTAGCTCTTTGAGGGCTAGGACCACTGGTAAAGAATCAAATATCAAAAATAATATCATGTTCATGATCAGCTTCTTTGAAATAGCATAAAAAGGCACTCCACATGCTCCATTTTATTTTCAAATGTTTGTGAAAAGGAATAACTTGGACGCTTTGCACCACATTAGAAGGTGAACCCCTGGGGTCGGTTGATGTGGCAGGCGCAGCTTCACGTCCTTCTGATCATTTTTCCTGAAGACACCTATTGGTTTAGTCTTTATCATCAGGTTAATTTCCTGCACAAAATTAGGTTAAAAATGGTCTTCAAATGAGTTTTTGTTTGTTTATTGAATATCTGTTACATTTACCTTCTGTTGACTTTTACAATTGTCTCTTTCTTATGCTTCACGTAAATTAACATTTTCTTTCTTTTTGAAAGTCTGATTGCCTTTATAAACACAAATCAACATGTGTTTTTAAAGTATGTAGAGATTTTTATAATTGATAATGAGCAGCTGATTTTTATTTTTTTATTTACTTATTTTTTAATGCATTCTTTTATATTGGGCCAGATAGCTCTCAAATTGAATTATTTAACTTAGAAACACATTTAGGTTCAGGGACACAATATTGGGAGATGCACAGGGCTGTGAGACAGTTGATATAATGATGAAAGCAAATTTACTTCACAAAGAATTTACTGAATATAGAGTCAAAAAGTAACTTTAAATTAGTGTTCCTTCACTATATTTTTTCAATTTACTTTCCTTCAGTTTGCTTGTTCTTTCCAAGCATGAGAGGAATACATTATGAAGGCATACAAGGTCTAGGGAATGAGAAAGTGCTTTTCAGCTTTCTGAAACTCATTCTTTAAAGCTAATTAGACCTTTTTTCTTCTTCTATTTAATGCTGTCAAGAAGTTTCCACATGATTTTTAAATATGCAGCCTAATTGCCTGATGTAGTTTTGGACAGAAGTTCTCTCAATGTGCTCACATTTGTCTGAGGAACTCTAATGCAACATAAACATGTGTAATTAAAACTTAATTATCCTTAGCTGGCAAGGGGATTCTAGTTTATCTGACTCCCCATCATCAGTATGCCTGTAAGCCACCGTTAGTTTAAAAATGGACAGAAAATTAAGTAGCTTGAGTGCAATGAGTCAGTTATAATAAGAAATCAAAAGCAGCTTCCGTTTCTGCCATTGGCAGCAACAATAAAATAAGGTTAATGTGGTAATACACTTTAATTACACATAAGGTAAAGCCACCTGGAAGAGTGACATGGCGGCACTGTGGTTAGCATTCTTTTTTTACAAACACTTTAAGATATTGCTGCAGGACTCTCTATTACAGAAGACAACACCGAAAGCTTGTAATTGGAATTCATTACTGTTGTAAATATGATTAAAATTAATTTATAGCTCATTTAAAATGGGTGCAAATCACAGCTCTCTATTGGCATCAGAAACTAATGTAAGTCTGCTGACAAGAAACAATACAGGTTACAAATTACTTTCAATTACTTATGCATTCCATCCTTAATCACACTGTTTTTTTGACAGCATGCACTATAAAAATTGATAGATGGCTTAAATATACTGCATGATATACAATTTCTTTGTTTCTTCAGTGTTGTCATTATCATTAGAACATTAGAATAATCTAGACAAGAACAGGCCATTGAGCTTCCAAAATAACATCAAGTCTAGTTTGGAAAGTCCCTAAAGCCCTGCTGTCTATAAGAGCCATTTGTTAGTTAGTTAGGTTATATTAAATTGCAGTATTTTCTCAGTTATGTCAAAATGTCTGCCTATATATCAGTGCATAGTCAATGGAAGATTCTGTTATAACCCCTACAAGTTAAATGGTAGATGGAATATTCTGATTATTTCTTCCCATTCTAACTACAGACTAGTTCAGTTTTAGATCTGCAAGGCTTGGAGGGCAAAGAGTTTCAAACCGTACATACAGAACATACTAAACAACAACAACATTTATTTATATAGCACATTTTAATACCAATAATGTAGCTCAAAGTGCTTTAAATGATGAAGAAAAAAGAAATAAAAGACAAAGTAAGAATTAGAATAAGACAACACTAATTAACATAGAATAAGAGTAAGGTCCGATGGCCAGGGAAGACAGAAAAAAACAAAAAAAAAAAACTCCAGACGGCTGGAGAGAAAAAAAATAAAATCTGTAGGGGTTCCAGGCCACTGGGCATAAATGTACTGAAGTATATGTAAGTTTGCCATAGAGAAGTAACACAACTTTTAAATACTGTATAGACCAGGCATGTCGAACTCCAGGCCTACGGGGCCACAGTGGCTGCAGGTTTTCTTTCTAACCCTTTTCCTAATCAGTTTTCACTGCTAATTGACTCCTTTTCCCTTCATTTTAATAGTCTTGTTTTTAAGGATTCAGACCTCTGAATTGATTAATTTCTTCATTAAATAAGAGCCAAACAGAAATGATATGTGAAACAAGCCAACAGATGACCAGCTGAACTGGGATTTCAAACTCCAACCAAGTTCACTCCAAACAGTCTCTTAATGAGAAGCCGATTCTTGCTGTTAATTAAACTTGTTTTTTAATTCTATGGCTTGTTGCTGCTCTCATTGTGCCACAGCACAACTGTTGATTGTTCTGTTTTTTCTAAGAACACCATCAAATGTTTTGGTGACCTGAGAGATCAACCTTAATGAGACTTTTCTTTATTTTCAGATATTATGTGATGGACACAGGTGAGCTGATCGTGTGGCAGCTTGTTTTGTGCCTCACTATTATTTGGCTGCTAATTAAGGAAAAAGAAACAACAAAGTGGCCTGAGTCAAGTTAAATAAAATTAAGGCAAAAGAAGTTAATTAGCAGCAAAAACTAGCCCTTAATGAAGAAGATGGTTAGAATGAAAACCTGCAGCCACTGTGGGCCTCCAAGACCAGAGTTCAACACCCGTGGTATAGAAAGTAACAGAAGTTTAATATGAGAAAGCTGAGATTGTAATGAAAAAGAGAAGAAACCTTTTTTCCCTTTTTGTGTAATGATCTTTTTCTGAATTTTTGTGATTTGTACTTTTTTAAATTTTACTACCTTTTTAAAATTAACTTTATTGGGACTGAATTTTTTTTGTTATGCGTTTGACTCATGCTGGATCCTTCCTTGCCAACTCAGTAGCTGCTCGATTTTGGGAACCAAGAAAAGACGCAGTGGCACACTTCTACCATACTACTTGGTAGCTTATTCCATGCTTCCATGCTTACTGAAGAAAAACTTTCTAACATTTGTGTGAAGTCTGCTCTTAACAAGTATCCATCCATGTCCCCATGTTGCAGAATTTATTTTAAAGTTAACAACAGGGACCTACTGTATTCATTCCTTTTACAATTTTAAACACTTCGATCATGTCTGATCTTAACCATCTTTTACTTAAACTGAAAAGGCTCAGTTCTTTCAATTTTTCCTCATAACTCATCCGCTGTAGTCCTGGAATCAGCCTAGTTGCTCTTCTCTCCATCAGGCATACTCATGCAGTTACACATAAAGCATTTAATGAGTGTTGTGAACTTAGTGTCCACCCGTCCATGACAATCATTCATAAGTCTAGGATTCTGATTGACAAAAAAAAATACAGTATGTAGTGTAATTGCCTCACAATAGATTTATTGTCATGTGTACAGAGAACAATGAAATTACAGTTTTATCCAGGCAGCTGCACCACAAATCTCACTCAATAAGTAAAATATAACAACATAGGGTATAACAAGCTAAAGATAACCCAGGCCCAGCTCCAGTTGGACACTGTGGTCTTGCCTACTTAATTAATCCATAATGGTTAAGAACACTACCACCACCATATCGAAAAAGAGGAGAAAGAAAGCAAATTGCCTATACAAACAAAAGTACAACAGAACAGACCTAGTGCTCAGAAAAGGCACAGATAGAAAAAGTGTACTGGAAAATAAAGAGTTTGACTTTTCAAATGTTATACTGTTTAAAAGAACCAACAAATCAGACATCCAGATCTCCTTAAATCCTATCCCAAAATGGCTGCCATGATCAAATAAACATGCACCAAGAGTCATGATGTGATGGTAATCATGTATCCTGGAAACAATGGGTAATTATGAACAAACTGAATGAAACAAAAATAATTGACAATAAATGAACCACACCTTCTCAGAAAAGGGTGGAACCTGTCAAAGTACTTAGAGATGAGAGATTAAGTAATAATGTGGAATAATCTCTGATAAAAGCCTTGCTGAAACTTTAAACTTGATCGCTGTGAAAAATTGTGACAGGCTATACTTCTAAGAGTCTGAGCACTGAAGCATAACTTTATAACCAAAACATTGCTTGAAGTACCATATCCTATATGTTAAGTACATGAAAAGTCTGACAAATGAGAGGAGAACATTCAGTCTGTTAATGTTGTTTAGCTAACAACTAGCTTGTCTGAAAAATCTCATCCAGATACCTATCATGTTGTCAAGGTTTCTGCTTCAATTTGCTAATCTTTAGGCAATGAAGTACTTTCATGCTTAACTTTGAACAGTTTCTTGGAGTATGGGATTCAGTTTTTAGCAGGAAGAATTTACTGTATCCTGATACTCTGTATGCTCAATTTCCTCATAATAACTATTCAGGGTAGCTCTAAAATCCGTACTGACCGCTACTCTCTTTTCTGTTTCTTTTTCTGGTTTCTTTGTGGTGGTGGCCTGCGCCACCTCCACCTACTCAAAGCTTCATGATGCTCCAACAATGATGGATGGACTAAAAGGCAGAATTCTACGTGACCATCATCATCAAGCCTTTCCGTGAGAACCCTAAATCCAAAGAGGACTGTTTCATTTATGTTAGGTAGAATGCCCAGTGGGGACTGGGCGGTCTCATGGTCTGGAATCCCTACAGATTTTATTTTTTTTCTCCAGCCGAGTTTTTTTTTGTTTTTTTCTGTCCCCCCTGGCCATTGGACCTTACTCTAATTCGATGTTAATTAATGCTGATTTATTTTGTTTTCTTATTGTGTCTTATTTTTCTATTCTTTATTATGTAAAGCACTTTGAGCTACTGTTTGTATGAAAATGTGCTATATAAATAAATGTTGTTGTTGTTGTTGTTGTTGTATCAACTGTGTCAATGCCCTTGAGAATTTTGAAGACCTGAATTAGGTTCCTTGTAGGATTCTTCATGGCTGATAGATTCTCAATTTGCTGTTCAAATGGTATAAAAGTTAAACTTTGTATACTAGAATACTTGGTCTGCAATGAGAATGAAAAATCGTACATGTATAATTCGATCCAACAATCCTTTGTGTTCCTGTCTGTCAAGACAAATTTAAGAGAGACTGGAGTTGCCCATAATCCTCCTATTAACCCTAAGCATGAGGTTAACTTGCTTTGGTCAAAAGTAGTAGAAGAAGAAAATGAAGAAACAAGAAACAGAAAACGCATTCTTATTGTAGAAAGTGGAATATATTTGACAAAGGAACTAGAGCAGAGTGATACCATGGTTAACACTGCAGTGTTCTAGATCCAGAGTCTGGGGTTTGCTTACCAACAAAGTCAATATTTTTGTGGACTTTGCATGTTTTCCGTGTGACAGAAAGAGTTTTCATGAGGCACTCCTATGTGTCCTTCCACATCACCATAGAAATGAAAGATATTTGATGGGTATGTCTCAAATGGCATTGTAAGGATGTGTGACTATTTACTCTGTCCATGGTTGGCTACTACCTTATACCTTATTCTCCATAACTTGTATTAGAATTGGCAGGTCTACAAATGAAGAGAAAACAAATGGGCTAAGGTCAGGTCTGGATCAAAACTACTCAGGTTGGGAGAGCAATAAGACATTTTGAGTGGGCACCTTTTCACACAATTGACTATACAACAGCACAGTAGCTGCTCATGAGCAGAGAGGCGGACACATGGACATATTTATTTTTAATGATTTATTTTTATATTTTTACCTTGGTATTATGCTCTCATAGTCATCTCTCCGATCAGGAAAGACATATTATTATTATTTTTCTATTATTATTTTTAATTTCTCTAAAGTGCCTTAAATAGATAGATAGATAGATAGATAGATAGATAGATAGATAGATAGATAGATAGATAGATAGATAGATA
>JANRMT010062792.1:246457-263541 GCA_026402145.1 Polypterus bichir lapradei | reverse complement strand
TGTGTGTGTATATATATATATATATGACAGCAACACTCATAACAGTGACAAAACAATTACATTGACAATCATGTTACATTATTTTTGAAAAGTTTCCTTTTCTTTTTCATTACGTTTTTAACACATTACTTCTCCACTGCGAAGCGCGGGTATTTTGCTAGTTTACTAATAAAGCAATGAATAAACTCATTGTTACTAGTACTGTATTATGTGGAATTTTGAATATTTGTCACAATATATATTGTTTACATAAAATCAAAGAGGAAGGGTCATGACACAACTGTCAAAAAAAGTAGAAATTATTTAGGTGAGTCAAATTTGGCATTGTGTTGTATAGATGTAAGCAGCAACACTGAAAAAAATGCAGAAGAAAGCATATGGTGTAAGCAGTGACAGGTGCTATTACGAGCCCATAAAGGAAAACTATACAGCTGAACTATATAAAACTCCCAACAGCTCACCTTGAATCTGCACAGTCTGTGTGGATGAATGCCTGCTTTAACTAGCTCCCAAGTGCACATTAAGAGTTCTTATCTTAGTATAGCAAACTGCTGTTAGAAAGGTTGATCGGAATGGTTGCTAATGTTGTAGCAATCATGTTACTGAAACCTTTACAATTTTAAGGTCCTGTGTTTTTATTCAACCAGTAAAGAGCATGCATTCAGAAAAATGTTGAACAAGAGCAAAAGAACAGGAGATGTCAGAAATGTATAGAAACCTGTAGAAAGTCCAAACACAGACAGAAAACCAGAAGAAATCACTAAAACCAGTCCTCAGAATCCAAAGCATAAAGCCAAAATGAAAGGAAATATAGTGTTAAACAATATTGATGACACAATATGTAACATGACCCCAAGGTATCATGACTGGCATCACCAGAATAAAAATAACACATGCAATATTATCAAGTGTAAAAACAAATAAAAATAGTTCAGGAATGAGACTCAGGTGCTCAGATTGGATGGGAGTTACCTTAACATTGTCAATGACTAAACGAACACCAGATATTTGATTCATTAGTCTAACATCATGGACTCTGTTTATTTATTTTTTATGATCCAGAGTTTAAGAACCTAATATATCAAAAGATGGTGCACAATTTGTTTTTATATTTCTTTTTATTTATTTC
This sequence comes from Polypterus bichir lapradei, assembly GCA_026402145.1. Classification (NCBI taxonomy): domain Eukaryota; kingdom Metazoa; phylum Chordata; class Cladistia; order Polypteriformes; family Polypteridae; genus Polypterus; species Polypterus bichir. The sequence goes on along the minus strand of JANRMT010062792.1, from coordinate 262,412 downwards.
TGTTTTTTACTGATTTTGTGAATTTATAATCTTGCCTGCAGAGGACAGAAGGACTTTTTAATAAAATGGATTGGGAGAAAAGACATGGTAAGAAAACAAGCCAAGTTCTTAAACGAGAAGTCTAAACAATCGTTCAAACCAATCCTAAGCATGTGCCTTATACAAAAGCTAAGTCTTTTACCACCAGAATTATACCAAAAGACATACCACGCTGAAAATTTTGAATATTCAGATCTCAAATAATTAAGGGATGTCTATGCTGAACTTTAAATGGTAGCTTCACAGATGTCACACAGGACACATCTCTCAATGCCTAATGGGTAAAATCCCCTTGGAAACTGCAACACTGCTAATGGAAAATGGCAGCGGCCAATAGGGTATCACATAATAACAAAAAGTTATAACTTTTCTTAGAAAACTTTAAACACAAAAGTCAAGTCAGAAACAAATTCTATAAAGTAAGAAAAAAAACTCAAAAAAATATATAAAGGGTGTACCTACAAGATGTAGAAAGAACATAAAAAAATAAATATCATCCATCATAACAATTACATTACACTGAATAATACACAGATCAATCGAGAATACAACTACTGGTACATCTCATACATTTATGTTTCATGTCAGTCTCAACACATTCTCTGACCAGTTTAGAGAATATAATTTGTCATTGATACTGAGACATTAAAAGTTTAACAGAGTTCTTGTCAGATTCTGAATAAAGTTTTCAATTATTTATAGAGAAATGTTCATTCTTCTTCAGAGCCGTTGTAATTTCAGGCCTACAACTTCAAAAAAATCTGACTAATTCAAAAGAGACCTAGGTTTAAAGTCAGGAAAAACACCTTAGTCCCACATTTACATTTACACTTATTTGCTTGGCAGATGCTTTCATCCAAAGTGACTTACAAAGGAGGTCAACATAATCAAATAAATGTCAGTCTGGGGGGACTGCTTGGGAACAAGTGTTAGGTTAAAAAATTGATCCTTACAAGTGGAGAGCTCATAACAAAAATTCTTGTGTTACAATTCCTAAATAATAACAACCTAACAGCTAATATCAATTTCATAGAAATTAACCAAGCAAGAGTCTTCAAATGAAGATGAGTGTAACATAGAGGGATACACATTTTTTAGGAAGGATAGACAGAACAGAAAAGGAGGTGGGGTTGCTGTTTATGCCAAACAGGATTTAAATGTAAGTCCTCTTCAATTGAATGATGAGCCCCATCTTAATGAGGACATGTGGCTTCACCTAGAAAATATTAGGGAAAGAGGTCTTATTTTAGGAGTGTGTTATAGACCACCCAATTCAGACAGTAATTTCAACACACATCTTTTTAGTAATATCAAAAAGGCAAGTTTACAGGGAGATATTATAGTCATGGGGGACTTTAATTATCCAAATATTAACTGGGATAACCTTGCAGATGGAGGAGCACACGTTTTTAGGATTAATCAGCGACTGTTTTTTAACACAGCCTGTTAAAGCACCAACATGGGTTGAAGCCTGTCTGGATTTAGTATTCTGTAATAATCAGGATAGAATTGAGGGTGTAGAGGTGATTGAACCACTAGGGTCAAGTGACCATAATGTACAAAGTAATACAATTCTCAGTATTTTGTAAAAGTGCAGATGCAAAGACTAAAATTGTTAAGTTGAACTTTGGTAGGGCTACTTTTGAGCAGATGCGACAATGTCTAAGTAGGATACACTGGGATAAGCTTTTAAGTGTGGAGACAGTCGAGGAGCAGTGGAACAGGTTTAAAAATGTTTTACATGTAATGCAGGACTGATACATACCTAAATCTGGAATTAATAGGAAATTTAAAAAAAACTCCACGGTGGATTAATAAAGATTTAAAAAAGAAGTTGCAAAGGAAAAAACTGCTTTATAAGGCACATAAGACTAATGACTGCAAAGTGAATTGTAGAGCGTATTAAGAAGGATATCAGGGAGGCTAAAAGACAGTTGGAGAGGAATATTGCAGATAAGGCGAAAGAAAACCCTAAGAGTATTTTAGTAGTAAAAGAACAGTCAAGGAGGAGGTCAAGTGCATCAGAAATAGTAAAGGGGAATTAAAAGACATAGACAGTGAAATAACGGATGCCCTAAACTTACATTTTTCTGAGGTGTTTACAAGTGAGCACGTGAACAACCTCCCAGAGGTAAACGTGACTACTAAGGAGGTACTGAGGGATTTGGCAATTGTAGAGGGAGAAGTGCTGCTCAGATTAAATTAGTTGAAATCAAACAAATCACCAGGACCAGATAATATTTATCCTCGTGCTCTTAAGGAGGCTAGTGAGTACATATATAAACCCTTGACTCATATTTTTAGGAAGTCACTGCGCACTGGAAAGATTCTGAAGGACTGGAAAATGGCAAATATCATCCCATTATATAAAAAGGGTGACAGGGCAGATCCAAGCAACTATAGGCCAGTAGGCTTAACATGCATCACAAGAAAATTAATAGAAGGAATTATTAAGGTTAAGATTGAGCAACACATGGCAAGGACAGGAGTTATTGTGAAGAGTCAGCATGGGTTCAGAAGAGGGAGGTTGTGTTTTACTAACATGCTGGAATTCTATGAGGAGGCAACAAAAGGATACGATCTAAAGTGGAGCTTATGATATTATTTATCTGGACTTTCAGAAAGCATTTGGTAAGATGCCACATGAGAGGTTGGGAATCAAATTAAAAGAAGTGTTGAGTTCAGGGTAATGTTTTTAGATGGGTGCAGAATTGGCTCAGAGTGGTGTTCCACAGGGGTCAGTGCTAGGGCCGCTGCTATTTTTAATATATAATGATTTAGACAGGAATATAAGTAACAAGCTGGCTAAGTTTTGCAGATGATATCAAGATAGGTGGATTAGCAGATAATTTGGAATCTGTTATATTATTACAGAAGGACTTGGATAGCATACAGGCTTGGGCAGATTTGTGGCAGATGAAATTTAATGTCAGTAAATGTAAAGTATTACACATGGGAAGTAAAAATGTTAGGTTTGAATACACAATGGGCAGACAAAAAATCGAGAGTACACCTTATGAGAAGAATTTAGGAGTCATAGTGGACTCTAAGCTGTCGACTTCCCGACAGCGTTCAGAAGCCATTAAGATTGCTAACAGAATGTTAGGTTATATAGCACAATGTGTGGAGTACAAGTCCAAGGAGGTTCTGCTCAACCTTTATAATGCACTGGTGAGGCTTCATCTTGAGTACTGTGTGCAGTTTTGGTCTCCAGGCTACAAAAAGGACATAGCAGTGCTAGAAAAGGTCCAGAGTAGAGCTACTAGGGTGATTCCAGGGCTACAGGGGTTGAATTAGGAAGAAAGATTAAAAGAGCTGAGCCTATACAGCTTAAGAAAAAGAAGATTAAGAGGTGACATGATTGAAGTGTTTAAAATTATGAAGGGAATTAGTACAGTGGATCGAGATTGTTATTTTAAAATGGGTTCATCAAGAATACAGGGACATAGTTGGAAACTTGTTAAGAGTAAATTTCGCACAAACATTAGGAAGTTTTTTATGCAAAGAACGATAGACACTTGGAATAAGCTACCAAGTAGTGTGGTAGACAGTAAGACATTGGGGACTTTCAAAACTTGATGTTTTTTTGGAAGAAATAAGTGGATAGCACTGGCGAGCCTTGTTGGGCTGAATGGCCTGTTCTCGTCTAGACTGTTCTGATGTTCTAATGATTCTTAAACAGGTTGAGGGAGTTAGAATTCCAAATGTAAGTGGACAGCTTGTTTTACCAGTTAACAGTGACACGTGAAAAGACCCTGGATTGAGATTTAATACCACACAGAGTTGGAATCACCAGATGCCATTCATCAGCAGGCCTGAGTGGGTGAGAAGGAACATAGGACCTCACAATTACCTCCATATATACTGATAGGTGATTACCCATTCACTACTCTGTAGGCAAGAATCAAAGATCTGAATTTAATAATTGCTGCTACAGGGAGCCAGTGTAGTGATCTGAAGAGAGGAATGACATGTGCCCACCTTGACTGATTGAACACAAGTCATGTTGCTGCATGTATTATACCATCTGCAATAACTTGGTAACACATGCTGGAACAGCTGCCAGCACAAAGTTGCAGTCATCCAGATGTTACAAGACCAAAGCCTGGACTAGGAGTTGTGCTACATATTCTGCTAGATATGGTCTCATCTTGTAGATGGATATTTCATAGCATGAATCTACAAGACCAAGAGACCATAGCAACATGTTCCGTGAAGAACAACTGGTCATCAATCACCACCCTAAGGTTACATACCTACATAGCTAGCAAGAAAAAATAGGTCTGGAAAATAAGGACCAGGGAGGAGATGTATAGTGAAAACAGTAGAAAGCCCAGCACCAATCCTTGCGGCTCCCACATGCTTGCCAGGTACACCCTTGACATCTCTCCACACCTGGACACACAATAGAATATGCCAGAGAGGTAAAACTCAAACAACATGAGGAGGGACCTAGGAATACCAAGTGACAATGAGGATCTGGGGGTTGACCGTGTTGAAGGTAGAGGAGAGATCTGGCAGGATGAGGACAGATGACATGTTAGCAGTTCTAGAATGCCATAATGTGTTAAAATTAGTAAGCACAGCCATTCTGATGTAATGGGCCCTCTTGAAGCCTAACCAGTTAGGATCAAGCAGTCTGTTCTGTCAAAGAAAGGGTTAGACCTGGTTAGAGACAGTACATTTCATTGTTTTAGACAGAAATGACAGAAGACATACTGATCTGTGATTACTTACTTGAGATGGATAGAATGTGGTCTTCCTAAGATGGGTTATTATTAGAGCCTATTTGAAAAATGTAGGAAAAGTGCCTGTGTTTGTGACATGTTGACATCCCACACCCCTGACCTAAGGACATTAAACTATTCATTCCTTGAATTATTTTCATTCAATAAATAAATGTTCATAACAAACTCAATATCAAAAAAGCTCCAACGTGTTGTGGGCACACAAAATACCTGAGGATTAATGTGAATGATAAGTCCGGAAGATGAATAGAATGCAAAGAATCACAGTCAAAAAAGCAAAGCTTAGGTCAAAAATACCAAAAAGCAAACATAACCAGAGAGCCAGATAAAATCAAAATTCAAAGGGAATAAAGTTCAAGTATTTTGTATCCACTGAGGGATAACCTGAAGGCATGACTACCACCACATTTACATGTACAGTCAGAAGCACGACAATGCAGTCACTTGACTGGTATCAAAATATCAGGTAAAAAATTAAAACCAAGACACTGAACAACCTTGGTGTCACAGTTACTAAAACCCATTAACAGCTATGTTTGGTGGACTCCCAGATGGGCTTAAAGTGGAGAAGGACAAATTGATTGCAATTGCCTATACCATACTACTAGCATGTAGACTTATCTTGCTCAACTGGAAGAATCCCAACTTACCTGTCAGAGGCGGCCTTAGGGGTGTGCGGGGCTTAGGGCTGACAAACGCTGTTACTGGTATGTGTTGGACTGTATAAACTTGCGCATGAATTTAATAAAAATAATGTTAACATACACTGGATTTTCTCATTACAGTATTCAGCTAAAGTTTTGCAAGATAACATGTGGACTAACGATACAATATAACAATATAATCTATTAAAAACGTGCAATTTAGGGGTGGGGATCGATCTGTTCTTAATTTTTCTCTTTGTAAAAACTTGATTGCTTTGTATGGATTGTAATAAAATTAATAAAAAAAAAAAATTAAAAAAAATAAAAACGTGCAACTCATAATTCATGACAATACCATGACAGTGCGAAATGTGATGCAGTGTCATGCGGAAATTAGCAGGGCCTCTTCCAGAAAATTACCCAAATTGCAAGTATACTCTGAGTCTTGATATGCAGGATGTCATAGTCATAACTCGCATTGATGTCATGTCAACCAGTTATCATTAGCGATATATGTTTTTGTGCATTCATATTCAGACATGTTTATGGCCTGCAAATAAAATGTGAGTTTCAGTGTTTCAACAAGAAGTGTGAAATGAACGTAGAGGTATCATGAAATCTCTTACCGGTTTCCAGGTTCAGAGATGAAAATCCACTTCTCTTGCCATCCGATTGGAAAAGTCGTTGATGACATCTAAACTGGATGTAATGTCTTTTTCTATAGATAGGAGAAGCCAACCCAGCGACTAATGGGCTATACCTATTTTAGGAAGGGATTATATTGGGGACCCTTTTTGGGTGATGAAAGTGGATTATAGAATGTTTTCTAAGACCTACATGTATGGAATTTGACCTTGAAGAGGGATTTTAAAAGGGTTCCTTTTAGAAGCATTTCAAATCTATACTAATAAAAGGCAAAGCCCTCACTCACTCACTCACTCACTCACTCACTCACTCACTCACTCACTGACTGACTGACTCATCACTAATTCTCCAACTTCCCGTGTAGATAGAAGGCTGAAATTTGGCAGGCTTATTCCTTACAGCTCACTTACAAAAGTTAAGCCGGTTTCATTTCGAAATTCTACACGTAACGGTCATAACGGTCGATAACGGTCGACAACGTCCGCCATGTTGAACTTTCTTATTTATGGCACCATCTTCACGAAATTTGGTAGGCGGCTTCCCTGCGCTAACCGAAACCAATGTATGTACTTATTTCGATGGTATGACGCCATTGTCGGCCGCCATATTGAACTTTCCAACGTCACTAATTTTCCAACTTCCCGTGTAGGTAGAAGGCTGACTCCATCTTCACGAAATTTGGTAGGCGGCTTCCCTGTGCTAACCGAAACCAATGTACATACTTATTTCGGTGGTATGACACCACTGTCAGCCGCCATATTGAACTTTCCAACGTCACTAATTCTCCAACTTCCCGTGTAGGTAGAAGGCTGAAATTTGGCAGGCTCATTCCTTACACCTTACTTACAAAAGTTAAGCAGGTTTCATTTCTAAATTCTACACGTAACGGTCATAACGGTCGATAACGGTCGACAACGTCCGCCATGTTGAATTTTCTTATTTATGGCCCCATCTTCACGAAATTTGGTAGGCGGATTCCCTGCGCTAACCAAAACCGATGTATGTACTTATTTCGATGGTATGACGCCACTGTCGGCTGCCATATTGAACTTTCCAATGTCACTAATTTGCACAATGTCCGCCATGTTGAACTTTCTTATTTATGGCACCATCTTCACGAAATTTGGTAGGCGGATTCCCTGCGCTAACCGAAACTGATGTATGTACTTATTTCGATGGTATGACGCCACTGTCGGCCGCCATATTGAACTTTCCAACGTCACTAATTTTCCAACTTCCCGTGTAGGTAGATGGCTGACCCCATCTTCACGAAATTTGGTAGGTGGCTTCCCTACGCTAACCAAAACCGATGCATGTACTTATTTTGGTGGTATGACGCCACTGTCGGCCGCCATATTGAATTTTCCAAACATCACTAATTCTCCAACTTCCCGTGTAGGTAGAAGGCTGAAATTTGGCAGACCCATTCCTTACAGCTTACTTACAAAAGTTAAGCAGGTTTCATTTCGAAATTCTACACGTAACGGTCATAACGGTCGACAACGTCCGCCATGTTGAACTTTCTTATTTATGGCCCCATCTTCATGAAATTTGGTAGGCGGATTCCCTGCGCTAACCGAAACCGAAGTATGTACTTATTTCGATGGTATGACGCCACTGTCGGCCGTCATATTGAACTTTTCAACGGTCTTTGTTACTTATGGGCCCATCTTCAAGAAATTTGGTACGCGGGTTCCCAACGATAACTGAACCCTACTTACGTACATATATACGTCCATAGCCTGCAGCTCGGTCACCGTGTGAGGCGGCGTTGGGTCCCCCATCCCAACGTCTCCAATGTTGTTGGCTGCCTGCCTATATAAGGCCGTCTGTCGCTCCAGTCTCTACATTCCCTTCCTTGCTTCGCCACGGTATTCACGTCTCCCTGCTGATAACTGCAGCCTTTTTATTTAATCCACGGCTTCTCCGCTGTTTTATTGTTCATTTATTACGATTATAGTTATTGTGTAGGTATTTTAGACTTACTTTACATTGTTCAGGTACCCATTTACTTTATCATTCCAACCGTACCCCCATTAACATGTCTATCGAGGTGATCACCATCGATCAAAGAACTGTCACTTACCAAGTGGTTTCCATGCCCGGAGATGGCACCTGCCTTTTCCATTCTCTTTGTTACATATTGCACGGCCATATCAGGCTCACTCTTGATATCCGGAGGAACATTGTGTCTTATGTATTGAATGACTGGGACAGGTTCAAGGTGTGAACTGATGACGGTACAGGAGATAATTATACTACACAGGAGCACTAGAAGAGTGAAATGCTTAAGTGTACCGACATGGCCAAATATTTTACACCTTTGGACAACCGCCAATGCCTCTTAAACATCTTAGATTCACAGGTGACGATTTCAGTAGTGGACACTTTGACATTTAGAAATGTTTAAACTCTCAAAAGCTGGATGTGAAGTTATCAATGAAACTGGTTGTATACTTACAACGCTTGACAGATGCCGAATGTCTCTTCAACACAAGTCCTACAAATACTGTCGTAATTGAAACAAACCATGAAACTCAAACCGATTATGACAGCAGCAATCCAAGCTGTGAGATTTGAAACAAGATTACTGTTCACATGGCCAACTGTATGTTGCATGCTCAAGAGTAAGCTCAGCGCACAGCTACAGCTTGGTCATATTACAACTGGAGGGCCGAACTGACAACGTGGCATACAAAGAGATCCTTAACAAATAATTATTGGTATATTTTCCCTCAGTTTAAAAAGGTTTAATTTTCTTCTTAATAAAAATTTTAAGGCAGTACTTCGCCGCTGCGAAGCGCGGGTATTTTGCTAGTATATATATATACTGAAGAAACAAATCTGCTCGAATGGGACACATGGACCTCAAAAGCGGGGCCCCCATAGGTGTGAGGCCTACGTCACCCCCAAACGCCACTCTTGCCAACTGTAATAAGTCAGTGGGTAACTGATGTTCAGAATCTTTTTAAATAAAATTTTAGAGTAAGCATTTTAATTGGAAAAAGAACATTCTCCCCTCTCTGTTGTTTTTATTTTTTTACTTTATTTTATTTTTGTATTTTTGCCCAGGCTATTGGCTCTTCTCTTTTTCTGTCAGGTAGGGGTTCAATTCTGTTTTGTTACGTTCAACTCTATTCTGTAGAATTTTTAATTTCGTGGTTTAAGTTTGACTTGATTGTAAGGAATGTTATTTTCCTCCAATAAAATTAAAAAAAGTAAACCAAGACACTAAATAAAAAATGACTTTTTTGTAAATGCAAGTAAAAAAGGAAAAACAAAATTAAAATAAGATTCTACAAATGTAAAACCCTTTAATAACACAAAGATACACATAAGCAAAACGTTATTAAAAGTTTAAAATTGATATAATAATTCCAAATTATAAAAAAAATATAATCCATTAAAAAAAGACAAAAACGAAAAAGTAAAAATTTAGGAACAAGACTCAAAAGTTATAAAATCCAGATAAAAATGTTCAAAGAACAAACAAACCTACAGAATAAACAGGAGATCAAAAAGGGAAACCAAATTACATTAGCAGGAATACCTAATACATCTGCACCAGTGTGAAGTATTTCAGTCCTTTAAATTGATTGGGCCCACCCCAAAGACAGCTTAAACAGCAGCAGATGATCCAGAGTGCTCCACATACTGTACAAATAAAGAGACATGTAACTAACAGGATAAAAAGAACAAGAAGACAAAAAGAACAACACAGAATGATGAATAATCAAGAAAATACAATATAATACAAAAAAAAGAATGCAAAGCCTTCTTTTAGTAACCTGTTGTGGTGTGAAATCTATATATATAAAAGTCAATGTGTGTGTGTGCGTGTGTATGTATGTATGTTCCTGCATCACTTCCGAACAGCCTGAACGATTTTCATTAAACTTCGTTCACATGTTTCTTATTGGTCGACTAAAAATACTGTAGGGTGAAATCAACCCTAAATCACCCCCTTCCGGGTAGGGTGGGGGGTGATCTTGCAGCCTTCTATGCATGTTATCATCTAGTTGACAGTCGGAATGACCACCAGAGGGCGAACTGGAGGTGACTGCCAGCATTCTATATGTTTGAGCACCACCGTGACTCTGTTTCTTTTTAAATTAAATAGAGTTGGCCGGTTCCGAGCGTCAGCTGGATGATAACATACATACAAGACTGCAAGACAAGCACATTAATGAGTCTTCATTGTTTGTTTATTTTTATTTTTAAAGTTGTGTTTTTTTTTATTATATTTTTCTCAAAACAGTTAAAAAAAACACTATATTTTCCTCCCGGGCAACGCTGGGTATTTCAGCTAGTTTTGTATAAAAGTTGATAAATATTTTATATGTCTTTTTTTGTAAGTCAGACAAAGTGCATGTAATTTTAGTGTTTTATTAATGATAATGCTTTAATGTTTAAAAATCTTCTTGCGGTCTTTAGGGCTGACTTAGGATTTTACAGCAGAGTTGGGGGAAGTGCCTCAAACTGGTATGGCAAGTGATTCTCTGAAGGACAGGAAGGCCATCTAGTTGGAAAGCTTCAGCTTATCAAATGGTCTTGGGTGCAGGTGTGAAAAGGCAGTGTGTGGGATGGAGCATCAGACAAGCTTTGACAAGAGTGATTGTATTTAGACTGAGAGCCTAAATGCCATAAACAAATCAGCTACCAACAACACTCCCCCAACCTCTCCATGGAGGCCAAAACATCTAACTAGCCTTCAGCTCAACAAATGTTTTTGGGGGCAGGTGTGAAAGATATTGTGTACCCTCATTTATCTGAAGTTTGGGATTGGTTTTGAACCGGAGGCAATTCTGTACCACAACACTCTATTGGTGTAAGGGATTGGACAGAGAATGTATCAATTTGGTTGCTTCACCTCTCCCTCTCTCTGTCTCACCATTACCATGAAAATGACAACACACTGAAGAGCACAGCTCAGCAGCCATTTTGGGACAGGCAAGTGACCTGTCCTGAATAAAGCTAGAAATGATGACTTAACTCAGTGGTCTCAAACTCCAGTCCTGCTGGGCCGCAGTGGCTGCAGGTTTTCATTCTAACCCTTTTCTTAATTAGTGACCTGTTTTTGCTACTAATTAACTTCTTTTCAATTAATTTTGATTGACTTACTCTTGAAGACTCAGACCTCTTAATTGTTCATTTTTCCTTAATTAGCAGCCAAACAACAATGAGATACAAAATGAGCCAAAACAACTGGTGTCCATCACACAATATCTGAAAATAAAAAAGATGAAGGTCTCAAGAATGCTGATCTGCTCAGATTCCCAAAACATTTGAACAGTGCTCTTAGAAAAGAGAAAATCAACAATTTAGGAAATGTATGCTAATGCACAATGAGAGCAGCAACAAGCCACAGAATTAAAGAACAGGTTTAATTAACAACAAGAATCGGTGCCTAATTATGTAACTAGGAGTTAGAGGCCCTGACCTTGTTGGCCTTCTGTTGGCTCACTCATTTCACATTTCATTTCTGTTTGGGTGCCATTTAAGGAAAGAAATAAAGCAATTCGGACAAACTATGAAGAAATTCAGGGGAACAAATCTTAAAAAACAAGTTAATTAAAATGAAAGGAGTTAATTAGCAGCAAAAATTGGTCATCAATTTGAAAAGGGTTATAATGAAAACCTGCAGCCACTGGGACCCTCCAGGACCAGAGTTTGAGACAACTGACTTAACTAAAGACATCTAAGTAAGTAACAAGTCTGTGTGCTGCCTGAAACTACACATCAGCATTTATCAGGCTATATGGTTGCCAATATCCACTTGTACTTTTCTTCTTATTATTATTTTATGAATATTATCAATAATACTTTTTTAAAGTTGTAACTTTACTTCTGCTTGTCTTTTACTCTATGTAATTGCCTGAGGTTGTAGAAGGGAAGGTGTGCAGACGTTATAAAGTACAATACCATATATAAACAGTGGTAAGACTATGAGATCTGAGGCATTCTGACAAAGGCTGCACATTAAACAATACAAAAGGGGAAGATAGAGTAATATAAAACTCTACCAAGACAAAACGTAACCCCTCAGAAGAGTCCTTAATTTTTTTGTTAATTAACTATTCTACATTCATTAATAATTATTGTAAATATTCCGTTAGCCTACCTGCACACAGACGTCTGTAGTTCACATGAAAGTGATAGGATAGGAAAGTGTTAGGATAGATATCTACATTTTACAACACATAGCATTTATAGAATTTTGAGTTGATTGGATATGGAAGACTGGTGTAAATCTAATTACTTATGAGCTCTTTGACCAAGAAGGTGTACGTGACAAAGAACAATAACATTAACCTGACTAGCATTTAATTATAAAAGTTCACTTCATCTTTCACAAACTACTGTTCCCTCCAATAATCATATTTGTTCGATGTGTTTTAAAACCGAAAACTTATTAAGTTTCAAAGTAAAACTCTAAATCTTTATTTCTTAATAAAGACAAAATCAATATAGTCCTGAAATAAAAGGAATTACCATGAAAGATAAAATAACACACATCATTAGTACAGATCTGACAGCCTCATGAAATTCAATATGAAAGGGAATGGGAATGTGAAAGTGGTGGAAGCCAAAGCAGAGGTGGATGGATAAAGTAATAGTAGATCTGAACGAAAAGGACTGAGCTGCTTGGATAAAGTCGATCAAGCACATTGACCCCACATAGAAGTGGGAAAAGAATGTTTCCAGGGCAAGATCCAACTTGCGAATGCTGAAATCAAGTCCCACCCTCACTGGGTCACATGTTGTGGGCCTGCACCAAATTAACGTTATTCTGGATAAAAATAATTAAGTGCCTTTCAGACAGCCTTGGTGTCACAATCCCTCCTAACCCTTTAACAGCTGTGTTTAGTGTACTTCCAGATCGGCTTAAAGTGGAGAAGGACAAACAAACTGTGATTGCCTTCACTACACTATTGGCACCTAGACCTATTTTGCTAAACTGGAAGAATCCTAACTCTCCTCTTTTAAGTCGGTGGGTAACTGATGTTCTATATTATTTGAAATTGGAAATAATCAAATTCTCGGTTAGAGGATCTGTGCAGAACTTCATGAAAACCTGACAGGATCTAATTAATAATATTTTAGAATAAGCTCTGAGGAAACAGATTCTCTTCCCATTTCTTTTTCTTCTCCATTTATCTTTATCCACATATTAAACCCATCAATGTATGTATTTTTACAAGCTTTAAGTTTTACTCCATTGGCCATGCTCTCTTTCTCAGGGGTGGGGGTTGATTTTTTTTTCAATCCTATTTTTTGTAAAAATTGATCTATTTGTATGGAATGATTGCAATAAAATCAATAAAATTAAAAAAGAAGTGGGAAAAGATGAAGAGGAAGAAGTAGTAGAAGAAGAAGAAGTGCAAATTGGGCAACAGACGCAGATTGGATAGCTACACTAACCTTCTTGTTCATTAGGTGAGATGGAATGCATCCCCTTCAAGACATTTGCAGTAAGTATTATCTATTTAGAACACATAGGTAATGCAAGTAACAAAATTCAAGCTCTAAGTGAATAACTGTAATCTGACTACAAGAATTTAAACTGTTACATGCAACAATAGTTTGCTACTGGGAAAATGTGCTTGTAAATGACTGTGGAGCACCAGAACTGCTGACTGGAGTTTTTATTTTCTTCTCCTCTGTTGTCAACTGGCCAGAGTTCAATAGTAATGTTAATTAGCATATATTCTTAGGTTCCATTTCTGTTGATCATTTTGAAATTGTATTGTCATCCTGTATATTTTAACAAATCTGCGTCTTGATGTGTACGCTTTATGTAATTAGTATTTGTAAAGTTTGTATTTGCACGTACCTGAACTTGTTACAGCCCCTGTGAAGAGAGAGCACTATGCAAGACTTACCTGAACTGAATTACAGTAATGTGTGACTTTGCACCATATTGCTCTCAGCTGTGATAAGGAGATTCGGATTTTTGTGTAAACATAAACGTAACAGACACTAAAAACACAATTATAAAGCAAAGGACAAAGTTAAATATTACACGCTAGTTTGAAATAACCACGGAGAAAGACTAGGTTTCTTTAAGTTTTTTTTAAATTTTATTGTTATCTGATTCTGTGTTGTATTTTTGTTACTAAACATTGACTGCCTCTTGTGCGCCTTATGTTTATCTAATTGACATTATTATTTACTGTATCAGATGGAGATCTGCAATTCAGTTACATGCTGTTGGCCAAGTCACAAGCAGGAGAATCTTGGATGCATTTTCCCATCCTCCTCAACCCAAAGCTTAAAATATTCGCTACACTAAGGAGTTTGGTTCCTCACTAAAGCAGCCGTGCATGCTAATATTCTTTAAAAAAAAAATGAGATCACTAATATACATACACCGCATTCATAAAGTACTCAGACCGATTCACTTTTTTTACATTTTTTAATGCTGTGCTTAAATCATTTTTATTATTTTTTCCTTCATCAGAATGACAAAGCAAAACAGGACTTTACAACTTTTATAAATGTCATATTATTTTCAAACCTTGGGGTCAAGGGGTGGGGGGGGGCTTTAGCCTATTCCAGCCAGCATAAGACAGAAGGCAGGAGCAAACCCTTGGCAGGGCGCTAGACCATCACATGGCAAACACACACACGCTAAGGCCAATTTAATGATGCCAATTCACTTAACCTGAATGTCTTTGAACAGTTTGAGGAAACCCATGTGGTCATGCAGACACCACGAATGGAGGATCCAGAATGCAAACTCTACTTTCCTTACTGCAAGGCAGCAGCACTACCACTATGCCACTGTGCCAGCCTTTTTTGGGAATGTATTAAACATAAAAAACTGAAGTTTCAAATTAACACAAATATTCCAATGCTTCACTCAGTACTTTGTTGAAGTCCTTTTGGCAGCAACTCCAACCCAGAGTCTTCTTGAGTATGACGTAACCACTGGATAACAGGGATTATCTACCACTCTGCCATTCTATTCAGTAAGTACACCAAGATCAGTGTCCTAGCTTTAGGATAACTTGAAGCAAATAGATTTCTGTATACTCTGCCGCAGAGGAAAAAAAATCTTTACTTTTAAATGGCAGAATAAAAGCTAGCATTTGAACTAGATCAAAGCACAGAAAAGCCCACATGTTTTTTTTATAACTACACACTCCTGTTACAGAAAGGTACTGGTAAAAATAATCAGGAGATGGAACCAAAACAAACTGAAAGTGAAAGTCAACACCAGGAGAAACAAGAATCAGACAGCAGAACCAAAACTCTAAGCAAACACATTGTCATAATAGATAGAAAAGAGTTCTTAAACCAAATATCAAACAGGAACATTAATATACACAAATATACTCTCAACAATTCTGGATGCTAAAAGATCCATTGTGCTGGTTTATAAAGCATCGCATCGGTGATGCCATACTACTTCTGGGACCTTGTCCCATAATACCCAGGTAACCACCTGGAGGCCATCTAAACAGCAGTGGCCATATCCAAAACAAAATTGTGTCAAAGTCATCTATAAACACAACATGCATTCAGAAATGATCTCTAATATCCAAAACCCTCAAAACAAAAAAGGTGATTACTAGAAGCAAATAACATATTAGGCACATATTGAATTTTTAAAGTTGCACACTCATAATACTCTGCCTCTTACTAGCTTTTGGTCTGAGATTTTCATTTTGCTAGTTTGGCTTTTCTTTTTCATTATAGATTTTGTCCTGGCATTTTGGTTTTGTCGAAAGTATCATTAAAATTACAGAACCCTGCCTGTTCCCAACTATGTGCTTGACAGTTTAATATTTTTCCATCTACTTGTCACTTTCTTTCTTTCTTTCTTTCTTTCTTTCTTTCTTTCTTTCTTTCTTTCTTTCTTTCTTTCTTTCTTTC
>JANRMT010062792.1:206194-223377 GCA_026402145.1 Polypterus bichir lapradei | reverse complement strand
AACACAATGGGCAGCACATTGAACACATTTTATAAGTGGTCAGAAACTTGTAAATAACTCATGAAAGAATAAAGTTATGTTAAAACCAAGCACACCATTGTTTTTCTTGTGAAATTCCCAATAAGTTTGATGTGTCACATGACCCTCTTCCTATTGAAAAAAAAAAAGTTGGATCCAAAATGGCCAACTTCAAAATGGCCACCATGGTCACCACCCATCTTGAAAAGTTTCCCCCCTCACATATACTAATGTGCCACAAACAAGAAGTTAATATCACCAACCATTCCCATTTTATTAAGGTGTATCCATATAAATGGCCCACCCTGTATATTGAGCAGCCATGACATTTTTACAAAGATATTTTAGTGTTACTTGGCTTAAGGACTGCAATATGTGGACCATGTTGGACTGGGAGTTAAGGGGATTAAAGACCCTTTTAAGTACCCTTTAGGTATGGGTGCTACTCTTGGAAACCTACACATGTTGTTATAAACCTACTATTGTGAACTGCGAGTCTCAATAGCACATAAATCTTGTAAATACTTCCAAAATTGCCCATTAGAGGGATTACCGTCAAAACCACAACTAGAAACGAAAAGCGCCTTGACGAATCTTCGTCAAATAAAAGAATTATTTTTAAGAAAAATGCTCTGTAACACAAGAAGCTCAGTGGACCAACTACAAAAAGGAGTTGCCTGAGAAGGCAAGGTAATCCAAAGCAAACTTGATCCCAATAAAGAAGACGGTCCACAAAACACATGGGGCATAACCAAGGCATTAATACACCGACAAAAGGGAAAAAAAAAAGAATGCAAAAATTGATACTAAATTCTACTATTATACTAAGAATACTACCATTAAAAATTAATTTGTATTAGAACATAAGTACAATCTAGATGAGAACAGGCCATTCAGCCCAACAAAGCTCACCAGTCCTATCCACTTAATTCTTCTAAAATAACATCAAGTCTAGTTTTGAAAGCCCCTGAAGTCCTACTGTCTGCCACACAACTTGGTAGCTTATTCCAAGTGTCTATGGTTCTCTGTGTAAAGAAAAAACATCCTAATGTTTGTGCAAAATTTACCCTTAACAAGTTTCCAACTGTGTCCCTGTGTTCTTGGTGAACTCATTTTAAAATAACAGTCTCGATCCACTGTACTAATTCCCTTCATAATTTTAGGCACATCAATCATGACTCCTCTTAATTGTCTTTTGCTTAAACTGAAAAGGCTCAGCTCTTTTAATCTTTCCTCATAATTCATCCCCTTTAGCCCTGGAATCAGCCTAGTCACTCTTCTCTGGACCTTCTCCAGTGCTGCATTGTCCATTTCGTAGCCTGGAGACCAAAACTACACACAGTACTCCAGATGAGATCTAACCAGTGCATTATAAAACTTGAGTAGAATCTCCTTGGACTTGTACTCCACACATCGTGCTATATAACCTAACATTCTGTTAACCTTCTTAATGGCTTCTGAACACTGTATTCTCTGTGTTAAATGCTTTTAAAATGTAAGTAAAGAGAAAGGAACTTATTGTGAGTGTTGTGGGTTCTGTTGGCACTTAAAAGGCTGAATGCTAAAATCTCAATATTTCTACCGTAAAAGAAGGTTGGAAAATACAGGAAACTTCAGTAGTTAGAGATAACACAGCAACACGGCAGCAGTCAGTAAATGAGATTCACACAGAAATAGCACTTCCCAGGCAAAGAAAAAAATCAATCTTCATTGACTGATTCCCGTTGAGTTCTGAAAGGAGTAAAAAAAGAAAATGCAACAAAGACAAAATCTTTTCTTGAGTACAACATGAAGCAAGTTTGTGGTTGAGGGAAGCAGCATTTCAATGTTTTTATTTCTTGTGTGGAAAGGGAAATTGTTGGCTAATTCCAGATAATTCTTGCTTTCCTTAACCATTTCTTTTAGCAGGGATTCTGGCAGCTACTGTGTCACATTAGGATGGGAACTGCTGGAGCTGTATCAGTTGGACTGCTAGGCCTGGCTATGGGACAGATGCTGCAACTCCAGATGAATCTAAACGACCTTAATGGACTCAAACATCATCCCTCATTTGTCCGCCTTCTTATATACTTCTCAAACAAGGTAATCATTTCTTTCTCTAGTATATATTTACAGTGATCCCTCACTATATTGCACTTCGACTTTCGCGGCTTCACTCCATTGAAGATTTTATATGTAAGCATATCTAAATATATCACAGATATTTCACTGGTTTGCAGATTTCTGCGGACAATGGGTCTTTTAATTTATGGTACATGCTTGCTCAGTTGGTTTGCCCAGTTGTTTTCATACAAGGTACGCTATCGGCGGATGGCTGAGAAGCTACCCAATCAGAGCACGTATTACGTATTAAATAAAACTCCTCAATGATATATGATATGCTTCCCGTGAGGTGCTTCGCATACTTAAAAGTCCGAACAGCACCTATTGATTTTTTTTCTCTCTCTCCCTGACATTCTCTGCTCCTGACGCGCACTCCTTTGAAGAGGAAGATATGTTTGCATTCTTTTAATTGTGAGCCGGAACTGTCATCTCTGTCTTGTCATGGAGCACAGTTTAAATTTTTGAAAAAGAGACAAATGTTTGTTTGCAGTGTTTTAAAGTCACTGTCTCTACAACCTCCTGTGTTTTTGTGCAAATCTGCGACCCAAGCGTGACAATATAAAAATAATAATATAAACGTATGATTTTGACTTTGCAGATTTTCACCTTTCACGGGGGGTTCTGGAACGCAACCCCCGCGATTGAGGAGGGATCACTGTATTGTTACAATTTGCTCCACCTTCTTATACTGAATGCTCTAGAATCACTGGGGGTCTACTATAATGGGGGTTGAGAACTCAACCTGCCTGTTCTGTTCTTCTTATAGGAAGAAATCAGAAGTGTAACTGTAAGAACAGATAGACTATGTTGGTTTATTAAGGCCATAAAGGAAAGGGGGAACTGCCCCTTCTGGCCACACCCCCTAACCTATATAGAAAGAAGACTGAAAAAGAAAACGAAGTATGTTTTTTAGACTTCTTTTTTATGATGGTTATGATTATTGGGGTTTACTTTTGATTTTTAACTCTTGTTATGAAAATGACAGTAAAAATGTAAAATTGCTCCACTATTTTGGATTTTATTTTCATGAGCAGCACCTTTTTTGTCTGCTTTTGGTAATATGGCAAGTATGGCAAGTCAGGGGCTTGTGACATATTATGTCATTACTTTCTGCATAATGTAATATAATATGGCAATTCACTACTCTTAGTGTCCATTTTTATGGATATTGCAAAAAACTTTCCAAACATAGATAGTGTGTAAAATCTTTCTAGGTTTAGGAATTTTTGATTTCAGATTTGGTTAATATGTTGTGTTTTGTTGAAATGATCTTCTGACTTTCTAGTTTTGACCTCTGTTTGCACTGCCTATAAGACTTATTTTGTTGTCTCCTGGTAATTTTCCTTGTCCTTTATAACCTGCTATTCTTTTCTTCCTTTGAAGAACATAGGTGACATCTACGTGGGCATGCCTATGTTATTCTGGGTTTCTATGTTTTTTTTTCTTCATTGTCACAATGCAAGATGTTGGCATGTATTTACTATTTAAGGTTGGAAATTTGTAATTCCTGGGCACTTGCTTGTTGGAACCACAAAAACAAACAAATTTAGAGTTAGGTGAGGAAGTATAGTAACTGAGTTAGTTCTAGGACATTTTTGCTTCTTGTTCACAGACTCTGATTCTGTCGTGTCATTTAGACCTGTACTCTTGAGTGTGATTTCACTTACCCATTTTGTTTCATTCTACATCTCCTGTTCGTTTCTCCGCTTAATCTCATAGATATCATAACAATTTCAGACGTTGCTTCAGGCATCCCATTTCCAGGATGACTGATTCCTTGTCAAATAGGACTTATTCTGATGTCCTTTCTCTTGGTTTGTCAAGTACCACCTGAGTGGTGATAATGTATACAAAGATACAGTATAATGTTAGCTTGGTGGAACTCGACATACCAGTGTCCAGCTATGCTGGTTGTGTTTATTTGACAACAAATGAAGTCTAATTCAAAAAATAAATATTCATGCTTGGGCTTGGTGTTTACAAACTTGCAATTACTGTATGGAAACTTGTCAGTGTGGAGCATCTGAAGTAAATGATGTGTCCCAGTAAAGCTTATGAAGCAGATCAAACTTTCTCTCCTTCACTTTTGATTCATTTTAGAGTTGTGAAAGAGTGATACCAGAAGAAAAGGTCCTTTTAAACCTTCTCAACATTATTGGATCTGGTCAAGAATTTTGGACTTCTTGGGCATGTCCAAAACTCCTAGTTCCATGTTCCTGTCAGAGGGGAGAGACAAAATCAGCAAATAAGGAATCTAAAGTTCTCTTCTTCAAATGTTTTCCATGATTGTCTAGAGTATGAGTATATATATCAGAGCACTGAGGGAGTGCTCCAACTGCAGGGCAGACACAAGTACAGGATAACCAAGCCATTTAACGCCCAAATCCAGAGCTTTATTAAATCTTCCAATCAGTGTCTATGCTTCATCAATAATATCTTTGGCTTGCAAAGTCTCTTTTTTCAAGTAGTTTAGCCAATCTCTTTTGGTCCTCCTTTTCCATTTTGGAATTGTCCCACAGCAGGCAAATATTGTTTTGATCAAAGGGTTGAGTTCCTCATCTGTTGGTAGCAAATATCAAATTTCATGTGGCCACACAGAGGAAGTTCTTTCTGCCCCTTCCAGGGAGGTCATAGGGTGGATGCTTATTAGACTGGTGTCCTTGACCTTCCTGGAGAAGGTCTCCTTCTGCAGATTTCCAGTTCTCACTTGAGAAACAAGTGGAAAACATTCTTTTAGGATTATGAAACCCTTCTACTTATAACTTGGGTTTTCTCTGCACCCTTGTACCAGATATCACAGAGACATGGAGTGAACTATGGCAGTATATTCAGGTCAGGTTAGGGAGCATGCACTGGTACAGCATGTTGCCACACACGCCACACAGTGAAACAGCTCGGGATCCTGGTTGGCAACCCCCCCAGGCACACACATGGTCCAGTCCCACCCTCTGGAAATGACCCTGTATCTGTTGCAGCCAGGTGTTACGTAGGCATCCCCCTGGCCTGGTCCAGCCATCCGTGTCCTTAACAATGAGGATCCTGCAAGCTTGATCACCCTTGGGGAATCGTGCCACATGGCCGTAGTGCCATAACTGTGCCTAATTCGGGACTCCATGAGCAACTGCTCATTCGACACAAAGTCAAACTAGCAATACCCAAGGATTCTCCAAAGAGACACAGTACCAAAGGAGTCCAGTCTTCATCTCAGGTCACTGGACAGCGTCCATGCCTTGCAACCATATAGCAAGACAGGAAGCACCAGGACTCTAAAGACTTGGGCCTTCGTCCTTTTTGATACACCTATCTGTAACTCAAGGTTTGATTCCTGCCTTGTGTCCAATGCTTATCAGAACCCAAAGTGCATTAAATGGATTATAAAGCATTATAGTACACACATATATACAGTAATACTGTATATATATGTGAAATTTGTGTCTTGTGCGCAATGCTGCTGAATCACCCTCTGTGATTCTGAATTGAATTATATTGATTTGCAGTTTAAAGTATGAAAGAGCTGTATATTACATGGTGTTTAATATTTTCATTTTATTTGCACAATATTTGTAAGATTATATAGTATGCCAGGCTTATAAATAGAAGTTCACATCATAGGCATACATAATTATTACATTTATAGTAATAATTCCAAATATTGATAATATTTTCAATAATATATTGGACCAAAAATAATTATTATACTTTCAAGACTGAAGCATTTAAAATAAAAATAATAAATCAACATTCCTTAAATTAGCTATGCACCTTTGCTGCTCAGAAAACCTATTTTCTAAGTGTCACAAGTTTTACCTAAAAATGTGCAGAAGTCAAAAAATAACCCATGTATGTTATTCATAGAGGAAAAATGAAGCAGCCCAAGCCAAGTATGTGTGAGCCCTCTGCTGGATTTATTATGGTATATACTCTTTAAAAAAAGTTTTTCTTTTTGGGTTTTGGTAATGATGTTCCAGTTTTGTTTACACTTATTATATCAGTGTCACTATAGCCTTCCTGTATTTTTCTTAATTACCGAGGAAAAATTATTAATAATAGATATACAATAAAAGAGGAATACGTTCTGCAATCATATTATTGTATTCTTATTGCATCAGCAGTTACACAAAAAAAATCTGTCTTTAGTTACATAGTCGACGTAATGCCCGAAGCAATTTAACTTCATGTATTTGCTGCTCAATTGGCAGGAGGGTAATGAAGCCTTAATGTAATAGAGAGAAAAGCTATGCTGAACTCCTGTCCTTCAGGTCACCAATAGTCAGAAATACAACAGCAGAAACTGGTTCATTTGATCATTTCATTTGTAAGTCAAAGCTCTAATGTATTTTGTGGGGTT
The DNA here is from genome assembly GCA_026402145.1 of Polypterus bichir lapradei. Lineage (NCBI taxonomy): Eukaryota > Metazoa > Chordata > Cladistia > Polypteriformes > Polypteridae > Polypterus > Polypterus bichir. The sequence continues at coordinate 216,908 of JANRMT010062792.1, read as the reverse complement.
GCTTCCATTAATTTTCCGTTAAATAAAAGCTTTATCAACCTTTTGCAAGTATTTATTTTATTGTTGCTTAAATCTATTTGTAGTCAACTTTTGGAGCCAGTTAATCTCCTTCAGGAATGCAGGCACTGGAGCCTATGCAGGCAGACATCAAGTTCAAGGCAGGAACCAACCCTAGACAGGGTGCCAGTCAGTCACAGGACACACACATTTTCTTCAGATTTGAAAGGAAATATTGGTCACTGGGAGCAAAATCCACACACAAGAAGGGAGAATGTTGAAACTCCAATGAAACAGTGAGCAGCCTGGAATTTGAAACCAGTACACAGGAGCTGTGAGGCATTGATGCTAAACTAAAGCATTTTTATTTAGTCACACCACTGAGCTTTTTCTTTTTTGTCAGCCATTATAAGGCAATTTACAGTGCAAGATGGAAAACTAAGCAAAGAGACATAAGAGAACAATTTAAATTGCAGCAAAATCCGAGCACAAGGTAAATAAAAATGGAAAACTGAGACAGTCTGACAAGGCTGTAAATATCCTGGCATCAAATCACAGTGTATCATAAAAGTGTGTACTGCATGTTCGTAGATATCCACTGAAAGCAAAATATTGGATAGACCACACATCAAAGGTAGTTTCAGCATGGTAAGCACAAAACAATCATTTGAAAAAGAAATGTGGAGACAGCAGATCTTAAATGCAACAGAAAAGTTGGGTTTTCTGGTGTGATTTGAATAATTGAATAAATGGATCCTTTTACTTAAAAATATTGGTAGGCTGTTATAAAGAATTATCAATACAAACATAATTCATGTAAGGTCATTTTGAAAAGAGAACTCTTTTAAAGGTTTCAGCACATTACAAATCAAACAGATCCATTTTCTAAACCCATTTTTTCCATTTCCTGTTCCTGCTGTACAAAGTCTGAACCAGCCCTGGAGAAGACTCAAATCCTTTACAGAGCACAGTCATGCACACATAAACCGGTCACTGCACATACTGTAATCAGGAAGTAGGAGGAAGCCAAAAAGCTCATTGAAAATTCAAATGTCCACAAAGACAGTAACTCAGCTGGGAATTCAAACCTTCCCCTTGACCTGTGAAGCAAGCCTCCAGTTTCTGAAACAACATTTTCCAGTACGGAATCAAGTTGAGCCACAACACAACCAGCAAGGCAAGATCGGACCATGATGGAAATGCCGTTCTTCTCAAATAACACTCAATTATACACACTATACTTTATAAATATAACATAATAACATTCTCTTGTCTTGACAGCACTGGGCACAAGGCAGGTGCCAACATTACACTAGGTGCCAGTCCATCACAAGGGAGGGAAGGGAGCAGTGTTAAAGTGGTGCATTTCCTACCATGCCTGCCAAAACTAAGGACCAGTTCTGTCTAGAAATGGTTATAAAACATGAGACCTAATCTAGTCCTAAGAGTTTGGCAAGTTATCCTTAACAAATTTAGCACTGGGAAGCACATACGTAGTAGCACATCTTTTTTTGTCCTACATAGTGCAGCTGGATGATTCCATCTCCTGGTGAACCAGACTGTGTAGTGAACAAAGGACTGGGCCTGACAAGGATGAGATGGTTGAGTTCAACTAAATCCCATCTGGCAGAGAAACCAATTGCCGTTTAATGTGTTCTTCCTGGCTTTATTTTCCTTCCTATCAAGCTGAGCTAAAGCTTTTGAAGTTGCTCCAGTTATTCTTTTTTTCCACAGCTCCCAAGCTGATAAAAACCTAAAATAAAGGCAGTTTATATTTCCCATTAAATAATTTGAAGGGCAAAATTTTTCAAATTCCCCAGCTTGATAATACTTCTGTTTAATGAAAGGTTGGAATTTTTTCATTTTTTTACAAAATTTTTGATATGTATAGTAACAGGGGAGGGCATCCTTGAGGTAGATCTCCACTTCCAAATTAATGCAAAGGTAACCACTGGTACCAAAAATGGTGAATGTATCCATTAAAACACATAAGGGAAGGAATAATATGAGAGTGTATAAGTAAGTAGTAAGTAGTGTTGATCAGCGAATTTCGCCAAAGCAATATCCGCTGATGCATTCACATTTGCCCTTGTTTGTTGAATTATTTACAGATAATTCAGTCAGTTTAGGAGATCTTTTTTTCCTAATACCCATAATGCTCTGCGAGGCCAGCACAACATGCCCCGGAGCTGTAACAGTCAACATTGGATGGGACCACTTCTCGGGTATATAATGCTGATCATTTGCTTTATAGACTGTGGAACTTAGTGGTAGAACAGATAAGTAAATAATGCAGGTTCTCAAAATTTGATCTTTATGAAACATATACAGCATAAATAAGTAGCTATCTCTATCTTTCAGTTCCACGCCAGTATAAGAAAAGAAGGCACATGGCCTATGTGTGCATAATTAGCTACGTGGAGATAAAAAAAAAAAAATCTTGTAGGTGCCTGACACTTCCCCTCCACCCAAACACAGGAGACTCTATGAAATAATAATAACGAAAGATTTATTTCTATTTACAAGACGTTTCTATTTTTTTGATGGAAGAGAAAGTGAAAAGCATCAGCACAGGCAGTTTGGAGAGCCCGAAATTCAGCACAACTTCAAAAAACAGAATGAGCCAGTGGCTTTAATCATGACACGCCACTTTGAATTTTTAAAAGACCTGCGTATTTTTTTCTGACTTTTGACTATGATTTCGGCATTTCTGCTTTATTTTGACAAAATACATGACTGTGCATCTCTGACTGTGTTTTTTTCTTCTTTGATCTCATAGAAGCACGGTGTTGCAGTGGTTGGCACTGCTTCTGCACAGCTCATGTCACCTTTTTGGCCATAATAATTGGTCCAGTATAGTTGTCAGATGTTTCCATAGCCCTCATGGACACTTTATTGATGATTGAACCATTATAATCCAGTCAAATCTAGTTCAGTTTCCCATTGACTTCAATGCATTTTGCCGACTTTGGCAATATTAGCCAACACTTCTGTGATTCTTCCAAATGCAAGGTGAAGCAAACACCATGGAGTTCACGCATCACTAGTAGAAAGTAAGTAGTAAACTGTCTGAGTAGATCTAACTATAAAGGTATTGAACTCTTGTCTGTCATATGAGGTGGTTCACACACTTCTCTACATCTCTTTTGTCACCTTCAATGTCTTTCTTTCTCATATTCCTGGAATCTTTCTTTCTCACCTAGTATTCCATTTGTCTCCAAACCCAGCATTTCTCTGACCTGAGATATCCTTCAGTCCCTTCTTTGGGTACATTTTTACTCAAACCTAGGAATCCCCTCAGGGGTTGGGTTAGCCTTTCTCTTGATATAGGCTCAACAGGCTAAATGTCTCTCTCTAGTAGCTCCTTGGGGTCTTGATTTCTCTACAGTTCACAAGCCAATCCAAGAACAGATGTTTCAAGTTGTTTGGTAGCTGTTCATTCCATTAATGGAACAAAGCTGTCCCTCTCCATTCCTCAACTTAAACCTAGAATCTTTTTGATGCCCCTAATAGTTAGGCAGAATAATTCTATCCTCTGCTGTTCTTCCCTCTGCTTGCCATTGAATGGCCATCCATCTCCAGCTTTGCAAGCAGCTGATCCTATGCAATAACCTGTCACCAAGGAGGTATTGTGGCCTTTTGACAGCCTGCAACATCCTATTTGTTTTCCTTTGGGGAGAGAGGGAGGGGATCAGGCACGCTGCCACTGGCACCTAGTGTAATGTTGGCACCTGCCTTGTGCCCAGTGCTGTCAAGACAAGAGAATGTTATTATGGATAAAAGCTTCTGCTAAGCAAATACATGTAAATGGAAATCTTTTTCTTCCACTCAGTGCTAGGTTTATCCTCCATCTGAACAATAAGGCCTTGGACAACTATTTCTCCAAATTTATAACCACAGGGAGTGGATGTTAAAACCTGTCAGGAATTCGCTTTCATGCCCAGCCCTGGAATACAATCTGTGGTTGGGGTGTCCAATAACGGCTTAGGGCCTGCAGTTGAAAGTGGTCTTTGTGGCCTTTAAAGAGGCCCTTGACCCATCCTCTCTTACAAGCTAGGGTTCCAAAGTTGCCTTCAGGCTGTCTGCCTATTTTAGTATAAACACGACCATACCTGTCCCTTGAGGGATGAACTACTGCTAGCTGGAGTCCTAGCAAAATAGCAAAGGCTTCAATACAACCTGTGCTGATATCACTTTCTTCTGATTGCTCACAGGGATTTTTCCTATATGACACTTTCTGATTGTAGTCAAAAGTTCAGCCCCTGTCTATCTGCTTTCTAGTCCTTTTTGGACCACTTGCTCTTATATCCTTCCTGTCCATAGGGACTGCTTACCTGCTTCACCAATGACAGCCATCTTAAGTCTCAGTCTTGTCTTTGATTGCTCCTTTTGACTTCTTCTTTAGGCTGCCTTTCCCTTGCCAGGGAGCTTGTGTATCTACTTACCAATCAAAGTTCAAAACCGTTTGGCAGAAGTGGAATTTTGTGCTACACCAGATGCTTATTTATAGGCAACTCCTTGAATAACTGTTGAAGTTAGTGCTTCCCACTGTAGTGCTCGTGCAGTGAAGCCATGGTTATATCCTCTGTCCTTTTCACCCCAGAGCCACTAAATGTTTCTTAAAGGGCCAGTTGCCAAGAACTCCTTCTTGGCGACTGTCCCTTTTCTAAATAAAACAGAGCACCAATACTTTTCTTTCTTGGCATAGTGACTGTTCTCATTTGTGTTAGGAGACATAGTCTAACCTCCTGAATATTCCCCAGACTGTTTCAGCTCTGAAGCACATCCTATGGTGGCCCATCAAAAACACAAATGTATTATCACAGGGGCCATGTAGTCAAGCCATCTTCTCCTTTCTATGTGTGTTCCTAAATATACTCCTTACTGGATACATGATGTTATATATCTGTTATGCAATTCTGTACAACTGCACTTGTGAGTTCCAACCTCATATTTCAAATTAACAAGGAAACTTACTAGAAGCTATTTTATTTGACTACTAGACATTAAGCCCGTTACAATAACGGGCGCTAGAACTGTAGTGCATAAACATTAGTAGGAACAGTCTATATTAAATGGCAAGGGACCTTGTATGTGGCTATAATATGCGTCACTGTATTGTGTGTCTTTAATTTTCTCTCTCAGTAGTACTGGTTTGTATTTCCGTAAAATGCCTGTAATTTTGTCTGACAGTAATACAGTGGAACCTCGGTTCACAACCATAATTCGTTCCAAAACTCTGAACTGTATGTAAATATATATTTTTTTTAAGTTTTTAAGCACAAATATAGTTAATTATACCATTGAATGCACAGCATAATAGTAAACTAAATGTAAAAACACTGAATAACACTAAGAAAACCTTGAACAACAGAGAAAACTAACACTGCAAGTGTTTGCGCTATAAAAACACTTTTTTTTAATGATTTTTAAGCACAGGGAAAAAAATGAACATTTGAAAAATCCGTAATTTAATTAACAACCAAGAAAAGTAACATTGCAACAATGCACGCGTGCACCTGTGTGTGTGTGTGTGTCTCTCTCTCGCGGGCCTGCGTGTGTGTGTGTGTGTGTCTGTCTCTCGCGTGTGTGTGTGTGTCTCTCTTAAGCGTGCTCCTCTGTGTCTGTGTGTGTCTGTCTGTCTCTTTCTCACGCGCACTTGTGTGTGTGTGTCTCTCTCGCACCTGTGTGTGTGTGTGTCTGTCTCGTGCGCGCCTGCGCGTGTGTGTCTCGCGTGTGCCTGTGTGTGTGTATATGTCTGTCTTGCGCGCGCCTGTGTATGTGTGTCTGTCGCGCGCGTGCCTGTGTGTGTGTGTCTGTCGCACGCGTGTCTGTGTGTCTGTCTGTCTCGCGCGCGCCTGTGTGTGTGTGTCTGTCTCACGTGCGCCTGTGTGTGTGTGTCTGTCTCGCGCGCGCCTGTATGTGTGTATGTGTCTGTCTCGCGCGCGCCTGTATGTGTGTATGTGTTTGTCAGGCGCGTGCCTGTGTGTGTGTCTGTCTGTCTGTCTAGCGCGCGCCTGTGTGTGTGTGTCTCGCGTGCGCCTGTGTGTGTGTATGTGTCTGTCTTCCGCGCCTGTGTATGTGTGTCTGTTGCGCGCGTGCCTGTGTGTGTGTGTCTGTCGCGCACGCGCCTGTATGTGTGTGTGTGTGTCTGTCTCGTGCGTGCCTGTGTGTGTGTCTGTCTCTCTCTCTGCACAGGGAATGCACAGGAAGAGACTGAACACGTGCTGTGTGGCCCCGCGCATGCGCACTTCACCAGAAGACACACGCATGGACACCTGGACGCACACAGGGGTTTTATTAAAGAGGATTACAGGGCATGATGTACAGCTGAAAATGGCTTGTTATCATTGTTTAGACCATTTATGTGAATGTGCTCAAGCTTATGTAATGAGTTCTAACGTAATTGGATTTGTGTTGGTTAATTTTTTGGAAACCCCATGTGTATGTTCATTCTGAAAGCAGTGTGTTCACATTATCATGTGGACTGAAATATTCAAGCTCATTCTAAATTTCATCCAGTGATGTAATCTTTTTTTAGTCCCTAAAACTTTAAAACATTCTTAAACTCAGCAAGACTATATTGGATTTGAAAAAGGAAACAGGTCATCCTATCGCTGATACAGTTTCTTTGTAACTTAATTCTTTCAGGGCTGATGTCGACTTTTGTCAAAATTCAGGTGTAGAGGACGATAATCAGCTGTTAACTGCAACAAAACTCGCCCTTGCGTTTTATTTCGACTCTCTTTGCTAGAAGGAAAGTTACATAGCATTGTTAATTTAATCTCGATTCCGTACGCGTGCATGAGTAGCAAAGAGCAAACAACCTCTAAAATAGCACCAACATCTGGCGAAAGACCAAAGTGAATGTGCAAAGCAAAATACTCCATGGACGTTTTACGTAATTTCGTTGAATAGGACTCTGACTTGTTGGACTCCAAGTTTGATGCAAGTGATCTGGAGATGGATATCAAAAACGAAAGTGAGGTTCCAACATCATCTGATCGGTCCCTAGCTGATCGTGGTGGTGAACACTTTCTTGTAGGTGATGAGCCTATAGCAGCGTTTGCCCGGGAGGACCACCACTTATGATAACAAGAGGTACAAACCATACTGCGTCACATTCCAGCCACCACTGCCACCCACCTGCTGTGCGAAGACAGCCAGGCAGCTGGCCCACCGTGCTTTCTTGCTGACCATCGAGGGCCCCCACGCAGCCTCTGACGCCAAAGATGACGAATATGCGTCAATAGCAGCCACAGCAAATAGCAACAGAAATTTTATGTTGACTTATGTGTGAAACCATCACTTTGTGTGCTTTTCAGAAAAATGAGTTTTTTGGAAAAAATATTCAGCCCTCAAAGAGTTAAATATAAGTCCATAGGATGCAGAAATGTAGATATATTAAAAAGAATCCTTCAAATCAAATGCATTTTCAGTTGTTGAAAGAAAAGCTGAAAATAAATGAAAGAAAAATACATTTTGAAATGAACCTTTTACTGTATTTCTAATCAAAAATGTTAAATTGAAGAATCTCCTGAGTTTATTTAATTTTAGGACTTGGTGAAGTTAATTATGTCTCAATATATAAAATAAAAGCTGAAAGATCAAATATTTCTTTGCATGAGTGTACACATACAGTAAATACAGATATGGAAATTATTGCACAATACGTTAGATCTGACGTTGAGCAGACCCCTTCGACAGTCGGCATACACATCACCCACAAGTACTTGAAAACATGTTTTGAGCCATTATATGGGGCAGAAGACACACCCGTTTTTTCCATGAAACTTTGAAGACAGACTAACTCATAAAACACTTAAAAGAAGCTTTTTGCCCTAATGAAGGCATAGACTGATCATTTTAACATAGTGTAGGCTTGTTAGGCCAGCTGCTAAAGCTGTTTATATTACATTTTAGTAATGGTACCGAGAGAGTCCTTGCTGCGGGACATGGGACTTAGCAAGGTCAGGGTCACTAAACCCAAACCACACTAACCCCAAAAACCTTAATGTCTGTCCTGAAACTGTGCTGATGTTATGCTCTAAACCAGCAGTGACTTCACGGTGCTCTGACTCTGCAAATACATGATATTTCTGCTTTGTGGTACAGTAGGGGATGGTGTCAATCAAAAATATCTTGACTGTGTAACTGAATAAATAAAATGTGTCATTTACTAGTGAACTGATTCAATAAATGTACCTTTGTTATATGCTAACACTCAGATATCCCACAGTGAGTGGAGGATTACTGAATATGGGAGGGCTTTGATATCTGACACCAGTCACTGCCCCATTCAGCATCATGCAGCTAGGAGTAGTTGAAGGTAGCAGTTGTGTCTGCTTGATAATTAAATCTCTTTAATTTTCATTCTCTTCATGGCATCCCAGAGAGAAACTAGGTGTGCCACAGAGTGCCTGTAACACTGCCAATGATGGACTCTTTTGGTAATCATTATTATTGTATTCGATATGTTGCAGTCCGTTGCAGAGTGTGGATGATTTATGACAGTAAAACACTGGAGCATTAAACATTTTTGGAAATTAAGAAACATATTAGTATTAAAAAAACACCACCAAACTCAGAAAGCATTCAGACCCCTTTTTTCTTCACATCAATGTAATATTTCAGATTTTTTTTAATAAATTAAAAAAATTCTCAAATCCTGTTTTTTGGTTTGTCATGAATTTAAAAGGTTTTAAGAAAAAACTGCAACAACAAAATGTGGAAAAAGTTAGGGGGTCTGAATACGTTCTGAATCCATTGTATATACTGTATATGTGTATAAATAATTCTATGTCTATATAGTGCTTTTCTGTTGATATTTTTTGTTTTTAGTTTCATATATTGTATTATTTTCTTAATATATTTTAACTGTAATTAGTATGCAATATACTTAAATGTATGTGTGCTATATAGGAATAATTTGCAAATGAAAATATAGACTAGCCTCAACCCCTTCATCAAATAAGTCACAGGGTTTTGCAAACACAATTTAAAAACCAAATTACAAATAATTTTTAGTGAGGTATACTGCCAGCCATTTCAGCGCTGGGCTATTGAAAGAGATAGTCAGATTTGTATACAAATCAATGAAATTTTTACCTGTTGGAATCTTTGGTTATTGTCTGTCTATTATTTATAATAAGAAAATCCTGGGGCAAGACGTGACTTTTTCAGAGAGATACTTTCACGTCCCGTGAGACGAGACTTTGGCCCAAGAGATTTAACCACACCCGGGCCAGAAATAAGAGACAAAGAGTAGATGACAAAGTAGAATGTCATAAATAATTCAAAAACGTTGGCACGACACATGTGCAGAGCAGGTTAGAGATAACAAAAGTACTAAAATTCGAAAGTCTCAAAAAAATGATAGCAAAGATCGCAATATCGCAAACAAATGGAGATTATTACTCGGTGAAATAACAGAACAGTGAAAAGAGATTGAATATATGGACATAGGTGATATGACAGAAGTATGAAGATATTGTTCGGATTTAAACTTTAAGTCGGAGACTTGTAGATCATCTAATTCGTGTTGCCATCAGGGAAAAGTAGTGTTTCTTCCCAATGAAGAGGCGTATCTGTGAGAATTAAAAGATTTGTTGTTTGGTGAAAGTGAAATCCACATATGCGAGCGGCAGAGATGTAAAGTGGCTGGCGTGTAGCGCAGGCCGGGGGGGATGGCAAGCAAAGCAAGCAGGGGGCAAAGCCTCCTAGTACATTTAATTTTCGACATTAATTTCTTACTTTTTGGAATTTTTACTAATGTTATTTTCTTTTCACAATGTTTTGATGATGTCATTTTGTAAGTCCTCTTTTGACTGCCATGTTGTCTTTGTTTTCTTGGGCATGGCATGGCCATTTTGTTTTCAGTAGACTTGGCTAGTTCTGCCATTTTAAAAAAAGTTGTAGCTGTGCATGTTGCCATGGGTCACTTTGGTGCTGTGCAGTTTCCTGTATCCAAGCTTTGGGACAAAACTGAATCCACTATAAACTTCTTAGTGCTTGCATTTATTAGGGGCCTGGGTTTTCCAGTTTGGTTTTGAACATTGCCCACATACTTTTCACTATGATTGTAGATTGGCAATTCTGGTTTTGGTCACAGTTGCTTTTTACAAATCTTTGCATGTTTACTTAACACTCTGTTGTCTAGGCCACCCACTTAATTCATTCCTCCATCCATTTCCTGTTTAAATTATTATAAACAAAATATTTAAATGTATTATTTTGGACTGCCTCTTTTTTCACTTAAGGCACAATATACATACATATGATTAAATTATTCAAAGCATCTAACACATAATACAGTCTTGGAAGACACTGTGTAAAGGTAATGGATGTTAGTGGAATGATTCCTTTCAAATTAAACGTCTTTATTTACAGTATATACAGTGGGTACGGAAAGTATTCAGACCCCCTTCAATTTTTCACTCTTTGTTATATTGCAGCCATTTGCTAAAATCATTTAAATTATTTTTTTCCCTCATTAATGTACACACAGCATCCCATATTGACAGACAAAAAAAAAGAATTTTTGAAATTGTTGCAGATTTATTAAAAAAGAAAAACTGAAATATCAAATGGTCCTAAGTATTCAGACCCTTTTTCCTCAGTATTTAGTAGAAGCATCCTTTTGAGCTAATACAGCCATGAGTCTTCTTGCTGAAAGATGCAACAAGTTTTTCACACCTGGATTTGGGGATCCTCTGCC